>MCJB01015385.1:0-40979 GCA_002018475.1 Nicotiana obtusifolia | reverse complement strand
GGGGGGGGGCAGTGGGGTTCTTCATCACAGGTGCCAAATCTTCACAGTGCAACATAAGTCTTTTACGACGGAAACCATGAGAAATAGGGTTGCGCGGGCATACCATTTTCACCAGAAATGCAGCTTTGCTGTATCTGGATATCGGGGTTGGTACATTAGGTCCCCTGAATCATAGAGAAGGACGGCCATATTTCATTTCCAGTCAAAACGAATTAAGACACTCAATTTCAGTCATCCTAATCTTAATAGGTGAGCTTCTCCCAACTTTCAAGTGTAGAATCAGTTACAGAGTGCACCAAAGCATATGGTGGGCTAAAACTTTGATACAAGTATTCACTTTTCACATGGAAACTGCAAACACTGACTCTAAGATTTATCTTGTGTTCAGGTCCAACTCCCCACCTCCACGCCACTCACTCTGAGTGCCCATATCTCCGTTATCAGTTTCTTCATCATTCAGAAAGTCCTCAGATGGTTCTTTTTCATCTTTATGTCCATTGTTGCCCCAACCATTGATCATTTCATCAGGGCCAACTTCCTGTCCATGCTCACCCACATCATTACCCATTTGAATATTGCTCCCCCTAGGCCCAAGTGCACTAGCTCGTATTGGTGCTCGGTTCATCATCTCAGCACGAGCTTGTGATTCAGCGCGAGCTTGTTCTGCATGAACAAGAGCCGCCATTTGCAAGTTAGGATCATGAATCTCTCGGCCCATTTTTTGTCTTGCGTCCATCTCTGTCTTCAATTCAAGCAGACCTCTCCTCTCTTCTTGCAACAGTAACTGCTCTATCATGAGCTTCTCCTCTGTCCGGAATTCTCCAAGATCTCTCTTGCGGGAAATTATATTAAACGCTAGGACTTGTTTCTCAAATGTCGCAGTAAACTCTGCAACTTTGGCAGCGATGTTGTGGTCCCACTGCTGTGAGCGAGAAAGCATTTGGCCTGTAGTGTCTGAATCAAGGATCTTATCATCCTCCTCTGCTTCATAGTCCGCCACCACATGGTAAGGCAGAAGCCTAAATAAAATCCACGACACAAGGAAAAATTCTGATGTCAATACCACAAGCAAGATGCTTTTTATATTAATAACTTTTTTGATAGGTGAACACAGACTTTTTCCAGTAAACTGTGCTAATTTTACATGATCAGAAATAGCTTTTGGCAACCAGTGAAGCTGGCTATAGATAGCGTAATTTTCATAAACCTGTCCAATTTAATGGTCTGCAGTGAAGAACAGGAAATTATGTTCAGATGCTCCTTTTCAAGACACAGCCATCTCTCATGAAACAAATAATTGGAGTTCCTGTTTCAAGAAATCACTCCTCATAATTGAGCTAGAAATACAATACTTCGTAATACAAAAGATCGAGTTGGTGTATTTTGATTTCATGGTTAAGTGCATAGTTAGCATAAAATCGTTGAAGAGTTTAAGTAGTCATTGGAATGGAAGCTAAAGCTGTGGATAACAAGCATGAGGAAAACAATTCTATGATGGACTTAATATTAAAAAGAAGAAGAGAACGATAAAACACATAGTTCACATAAAGAAACTTCAGACATTTTTCTGTCAAATAAAAGAGTCCCCTGGAAGAAGGAGATAGAAAAAGTGAAGGTAGACGATGGAAGGAGGGAATAACAAAAAGATGAATACGAGTTCTGCTTCTCTATTGCGTTTAGATCAGGTAGGAAGAGAAGGACAGCCGAGGATGTTTGATCACCTTTTTCAAAGTTAAACACAAGTTTTCAAGCAATTTGCATACTTTTAAGAAGCACTAATATATTTGGTACACTATACTTTTCTCTGAATACTTTGATCTTATAACAATGGTTCTGTCAGTTTAAAGTCATAATAGATTGTCCTAGGTACTGAGCATAAAAAGCTGCTGAATCCAGTAGATAAAAGGTAACAATAGTGTTTATATTTTTTCTTCATTTTCTTTTACCATGTCAAAATGATGAAAGCTGTTAAGAACTCATGTATTATTCCATGTCTGCTCTAAAAGTAAGAGATTATTAATTAACTGTTTATATTTGATCAATCGGACTGACCAAGATAAAAAGGAAAAAGCAGTAATATGCAACATTGTGTTTATTTAGAAGAGTTCAGTGATGCTGCTGCTACATTGTGTTTATTTAGAAGTCTTTTAGGGGCTCAGCATGCACAGCTCGCTGACTGTAGCACAGTGAGCATATTAGTTGCAAAAAGACACGAGGAGAAAAAAGACCTTTGCTACTGTATAAGATGTTCACCGATATAATTATGCTACATACCATTTACCATGTAACTGCCATCTACTCCTAGACTAGACTTGACAAAAGCTTTCCCTCTCTGGCTCTCCATAACTGGAGACTTATCATATCAAAAGGGACTCCTAGCAAAGCTGGGAAGCACAACTTCCATTTTCAATGGACCGTCGCAAAATAAACCTACCCCTAACTCCTTAACTCTGCACCACCCAAACAATTCCCCTCCCATATAATACTCCTGCAACTCAACCTGCTACATCCTCCATATGTAAACGATATGTGCAGAAGTCCGATAGCTATTACATTTTGCATGGTTGCATTTTCTCTAAACTTATTTCTTAACATTTATAAGCATGAGGATGAATTTGGAGGCCTTTACTTCCCATGAATCAGGTCAAATTACAGTAGTTGTTCATAATATACGTTTTGAATAACAACGAAATTAAGAAATTAGAAAAGCATAAAAGAGGTTTAAAGAAACAGAAAAAAAAATACTTTATGATAATTAATTGTAAAAGAGACAACAAGAAATTACCTTTCGCAAGCGTCTTCAAGAGAAGTGAACGGCCGTTTAAAGTCAGGATGGCAGACTCGCCAAGCGTCCTGGTAAGCCATCTGGAGCTCCACCCGATTCGATTCCGGGGCAACCCGGGTCGCCATCTTCTGCTGCTGCTGCTGCAGCTGTTGGACCGAGTTCGGGCCAACGCTAGGGTTTTGTTGATTGGGGATCTGGATCGAAGGGTTATTGCTAGAGCTAGGGTTAGGGTTAGGGTTAGGGTTAGGGTTTTGGGATTGAGATTGGAGGGGGTTAAGGGGACGGTGAAGGAGCTGCTGAGGACGGAGATGAACGTCGATGTTAGAAGGGAAACGAGCCATGGCTTCCTGTTGTTGTTGCTGCTTCTGACGTTGTTGTTGCATCTGCTGCAATAGGAGTAGCTGCTGATGTTGTTGTTGCTGCTGCTGCTGTTGCTGTTGCATCATTAGCTGCTGTTGAGCCAACGCTTTCGCCTCTTCCATTTTCTCCGCGCACAAAATTATCACTCAGATCAAACAAACCCTATTCTTCTTCTTGCATAATGTTGAACGAATTCTTCATCAATGGCGCTGATTAATAGCAGGAGTAAGCTCGGAGGAGGATTCAATTTCAATTGCTAAAACCAGTGTGTAACAGTTCAGCTAAATTCTGCTTTTGGCTTTCCCAGGTGGAGTAATTATCCTTTGAGTCATTTTACTTTAAATATAGGATTAAAGTATAAATGGTAATTTTATATACTCACGTCACTCCATCCAGTCCATAACAAATTATTTTTTTGACCTTAAAAAGATACTAATTCATAAAGAAAAATGATATTTTGACTAAATTATCCTTAATTAAAATTTACATATTGTTAACTGACACCTTAAAATATGTAAATAAGGTTAAATTTTAAAAAAAATAAAGTTAATGCCTTTTTGATAGTGTAAAGAGACTTATTTTGGACCAAAATAAAGAGGTAAAAAAGTCACTTAATATGGATCGGAAGGAGTATACTTTAATAGGTTAATTATTATTTTTTTAAATATTATTAATAAGTGTTTAGTAATTTAGTTAGGTAGGTACAATTATTTTTTGTTGATCTGTAAATATTTTTCTATATTAATAACGTATAAAATTAGGGTGATCATGGACATGTATGATGAAGTTAAGACTCGGGTTAGAACAGTGGGAGGAGACTCGGAACACCTTCCGGTATGATGGGGTTGTACCAAGATCAACTCTTAAACCATTCCTATTTTCCTTGGCGATGGACGCATTGACGAGACACATTCAAGGTGAGGTGCCATGGTGCATGTTATTTGCTGATGACATAATTTTTAATTGATGAGAGATGTGGGGTAGTGTTAACGAGAGGTTGGAGGTTTGGAGGCGGACCCTATGTCACGACCCAGAATTTCCATCTTCGGGGCTGTGATGGCGCCTAACATTTCACTTGTTAGACAAGCCAACGTTATAGGATCTTTAAGCCACTTTTTTTAATCAATTCAATTAAGTAAAACCAATTAAGCCAAAAAAAAGAAACTAAAACGGAATACAAATGATATAAAACTAATAATATCTAAGTACAACCCGAATCTAGAGTCACAAATTCACGAGCTTCTAGAATCTCTACAAAATAGGGTTTGAAATAAATACAACTGTCCCGAATGAAAAGAACAGTAAATAGGGAAAATGGAGGGGACTTCAAGGTCTGCGGACGCCAGCAGATCTACCTCGAGTCTCCAAATGCTAATCCGAGCTGGTATGCCTCACGGACAGCTGGGACCAGTACCAAAATTTGCACAAGAAGTGCTGAGAGTAGTATGAGTATGACCGACCGAATGTCCGTAAGTGTCGAGCCTAACCTCGACGAGATAGTGACGGGGCTATGACAGGGCTCCAAACCAAATATGCACACAAGTCCAAAAACCTCATACGAACTCGCTCGCGCGTTCAAAACACCAAAATAACGCCTAGAACTACGAATCGGACACCAAATCAAATGAAATTTTCAAAGAAACTTTAGAACTTCTATCTTAACAACCGGACGTCCGAATCACGTCAAACCAAACTCAATTTATCACCAAATTTGACAGACAAGTCATAAATATAGTAATGGACCTATATCGGGTTCCGGAACCAAAATACGGATCCGGTATCAACAAAGTCAAACATTGGTCAAATCCTTAAAGTCATTAAACCTTTATACTTCTAATTTTTGACAAAAAGCGATACCTCAAGCTAGCGACCTCTGAATTTGATTCCGAGCATATTGCCAGGTCCAAATCACGATATGGACCCACCGAGACTATCAAACACGAATCCGGGTCCGTTTGCTCAAAATTTTGATCGAAGTCAACTCAAATAGATTTTTAAGATAAAGTTTCATTTTTTAATCAATTTTTAACATAAAAGCCTTTCGAAAAGACACCCGGACTGCGCACGCAAGTCGAGAAAAGATTAAGGAAGCTATTGGAGGCTTTGAAATACAGAATTAAGTTTTAAAACTCTAGATGACCTATTGGGTCATCACACCCTAGAGTCTAAGGGTTTTAAGTTGAAAAGGACCAAGACGGAATACTTGGAGTGCAAGTTCAGCAATGGTACCCAGGACGGAGATATGGAGGTGAGGCTTGATACGCAAGTCATCCCCAAGAGAGGTAGTTTCAAGTATTTTAGATCTATTATACAAGGTAATAGGGAGATTGATGAATATGTCACGCATTGTATCAGAGCAGTATGGATGAAGTGGAGGCTCGACCGATGTCTTGTGTGATAAGAATGTATCGCTGAGACTTAAAGGTAAGTTCTACAAGGTTGTAGTTAGACCGACTATGTTGTGTGGAGCAGAGTGTTGGCCGGTCAAGAACTCTCATGCCCAGAAGCTAAAAGTAGCTGAGATGAGGATGTTGAGGTGGATGTGTGGACATATCCAGTTGGATAAGATTAGGAATGAAGTTATTCGGGAAAAGGTGGGAGTGGCCCCTTTGAAGAATAAGATGCGGGAGGTGAGGTTGAGATGGTTCGGGCATGTTAAGAGGAGAAGTATAGAAGCCCTAGTTAGAAGTGTGAGCAGGAGTAGAGGTAGGCCTAAGAAGTCTTGGGGAGAGGTTATTAGTCAGGACATATAGCAACTGGAGCTGACTGAGGACATGGATCTAGACAAGAGGGTGTAGAGGTCAAAGATTAGGGTAGAAAGTTCGTAGGTAGTCTAGTGTTTCTCTTTGTCTTACTCAGTTCGCTAGCATTAGTGTTAGTATGATATTTTTTATCCATAGATGACTATTACTACCTAGAGTTTGACTGCATTCTTGGATTAAATCTTATTTCATCTTGCTTACTTCACTTGTTGAAAACTACTGGGTTTGTTGTTGTTGTTGTTGACATTTTAAATGGACATAGAACATGGTTGACCTCATCAAAATGCATAATAATTGTCACATCTATATTATTTTAAAAGTGAAAATTCCCCAAGTGCAAAGTTGAAGGTCAAAAAAATTCGTGATATATGTTAGCCTTTTCTCATCCTTTATTTCACTCTATGAAAGCAGAACACAAAGTATCAAATCATTTTAGTTTACTTGTTATTTTATATTTTCTCTTCTTATTATCAATTAACCATTATCAATTGGGGAAAAAATCCATTAAAAACATTATTTTCATTAGGCATTCTTCTCATTTTTTGCAACAAATTATCTAAGTGTAAAAGTATTACTACTATTTTTCTTTCCATTTTGTGTCTCGGAGTAGGTGTATTTTTGGAGATCAACGAATGTCTCCACAAGACTGCCTATGACTTCTAAATTTAGAAGGCAACACTCGACTGGAGACACTTTAAGGGTACAAGAATAATACTAAATAGGGTGTATTTTGCTAGTATTGTTTTATCAAAAAATAAAGATCTTGGTTCAAATAATTAAACTTATATTAATATGGATTAATTTTAGCTAACAATAATATCCTTCGATGGAGTTCTTAAAAGAAGCAAGAAATACTACGTAGATACGGTTGGACCGCGCAGTGACATATAATAAATATTCTAGAAATCAGAATCATTAATGTAGCATTCAATATCAATGAATAGCAATAAATGACATTTTAGTAAATAGAATGAATGAGTCACCCAAGAAAGGATGGAATAAGTGGATGTTCTTTCTGACAATGATGAATGATAGACAATCCCTTGAATGTTTGAGTTATTCTCGGATCAAGTGGAAAAGTATAGACAAGAATCTCAGTGAAAAGGTGATATTTGTAACTTAGCAAATGAGATCCGATTCTCTTTCTCAAGTCAAAGTGTGTTTCTTACAAATGAATATCACATGTCTCCTACCATTGTGTCTTTTTCAATTTATAGGGAACATGCTCCTAAGAAACCCTAATAGTACAAGTGCAGAGAATATCCACTAGAATATTCTCTTTAATATCCTATCTTGAAACTAGCCGTTATAAATCTGTCAAAGGTACTCGACCTCGGCCTCGACCCTTGTTGATATCTTGACTTCGACCCTTGTTGACTATTCGACTTCGGCACTTGTTGACTCTTCAACCACAGACTTCGCCACTTCTTGGGCCATTTCGACAAACGATGACTTGGGAACTTTTCCCCTAGTACTATCTTGGCTTAAATAATTTAAAGATAGATTTTGACCCATACAGTTAGTCCCTCCGCTTATTGAGGACGACTTTAGGTGGATTCGATGAGCTGATCTTGTTCTTTTTGGTCAAAACAATCGAGTGAGCTATGCAGGTCGTGGTGGTTGCGGTGAACTAGCAGCGTGGCACTACGTGGGCTGCACATTTCAAACACTTCAATTTTGCCAGGCAATTTGTTGGATTTATGCTGTCCATGAGTTAGGGTGACGTCATGACTTCATGCGTCATTATGACGCATATCCCGATGTGTTGCTTCGTTTAGCGTGTGACCTCTAATTAAACCTGCCGCTTCGGTTCTGGCACCAGTAATAATGAGCCATTTTCAGTTCTGGTGCCAAGATCTTTATAAATAGAGGTATTTGGACGCGATTTTGAGGTTTAAATTTTCTGTTGTCCTGAAATCCCATATTCTTCTCTTGCTCTCTTCTTGCTTCGAACTTCTCTTCTCTGTTCCAGTGATTTGTATTGTTCTTAACTCTTCCTCATTTGATAACTCTCTTTTCTACATTAAACTATGTCTAACATGTCTTCTGAGTCCGGTGAGGGAAGTTATATGGCCCCCTTGGCAGTGGTGTTTCCCTCCTACGAGGAGAATAGTCCTGCCACAGTTGAGGATGAAACCTTCCTGTCAGTGGAGGAGATTATTCCATGCAGCCCTGATTCTAGATCTGATTTCACCAAATCACCTGATGCTGAACCTGGAGCCTTTCAGTCGGTGATGACGGTGAAGGAATTGGAAGATCTTAAGGCTATGTTTGGCCTTCCCAATCACATTGAGTTAATCCCGGCTGGGTGGGATATGGTACAGGTTCACCGTCCTGGGTATTGCGCCTTCTACGCCTACCCCTTCCAAGTCGACCATTCCTTTGCTCTCCTACCGTAGGTCGAGGAGTTCTGTCGTTATTACGGCGTTTGCCCAGCTTAGCTCGTGCCGTGCGTTTATAAGCTTATAAATATGCATATCAAATTTGCCGAGCTAGCCGAGGTCGAGTTGAAACTTCGGCATTTTATACATCTATTCCCCCCTAGATATTATAGGGGAACGATGTTTAATCTTCGCTACCGAGGGGGCAAGTGCTTGGTGGTGAAGATGGACGATAAAGCCAACTATCAATTTTGGTTCAACCTCTTTTTTGTCAAAACCGAGGACGTGGTGGCCAATGTCGACGATTTTCTTGAGGCTTGGAATTATGCTCATAAATACCTAATTTCCCTGCTTGTAGGTATCTGATTTTTCTCCTATGCTTGGTCGTGGGTTTTGACCTTTTGTCTTCTTCTCATGCAGCTAAGACCTCGCCTTCTCCTCTGGTCGCTCACATGTCTGACTAGGTCGACCGGCTCCTCCCTCACATTGTAGGAATTCGTGAATGGCCTAGTTTTTTCAAGAATTTGGGGCCTGCTCTCCCTTCAATTGGGAAGTTCTATTTACTATCGGTGTTTTAGCTTCTGTTTTTTTGTTTACCTTTGTCGACCTTTCCCTTTCCTTGTTCTTTCATAGCTTTGGCCAGGGGGTCTTCGAGGAGGTCGAGAGCTCCCGCACCCTTGTTCCAAAAGAGGAAAGCTACTACGTCCTTGACTCCCACCCTTTCTTCGATAGCGGCTGTCCCTGTTTTTGTCTCGGTGTTTCTTGTTGCTGCGTCCAAGCCTGTCCCTCCTTCGGCCGCGGAGACTTCATCCGTAGAGACCTCGACTTCTCCCTTATATGCCCTTATAGACGAGGACGACGAACCTTTGCCTATTTTTCTGCCTCGTAAGAGGACGGCCGTAGACGTCGGGGGAGAGAGGTCGACGGCTACAGTGCATATCGGGGAGAGCCCAGAGGCTAGTCCCGAGGCCATTTGTTTGGAGGCTATGGATACACGACCTGTGGGGGATGCGGTCGAAGGTGTGGTGGGTAGTGGCAGCCCTGTTCTTCCAAGACGCAAAGAGGCCTCGTCTTCTAGGGTTGCAGCAGATGTACCTTCTTTGACTGATGATAGATGGGAGGTTGTTGCTGAGGAGGATGTTGGATCTGATTCTAACATGGATTTAGATGAGCTGAAGATGATCGACGAGGGGCTTACTCAGCTTGAAGTGAGGTTGGAGGGGGGTTCAAGGACTATTACGATCCCAATGGACCGTAATCTTCTCATGGATACCGAGAAGATTATCCCCTCCGTAGTCCCTCTTAGTTCTAAAGTTGAGGGTACGACCCTCAAGACTATGAATGACAGTGACCCGTCGAGTAATATTGCCGGCTCACCCTTTGGTTAAGTACATTTTTTATCCATTATTTTCCTTTAAGTTTTCTCCTTTCATAGGCCCTAACTTTATTCGTTTTGTAGACGGTCATCGTGGAGATTGAGAGTGCTAATAGGGAGGAGAGGCGTAAAGATATCTATGTGAAGTTGAAGGACAAGTACTTCAGAGTCCTTGAGAAGTACCAGGAGCTTCGGTGTCGGCTTCGTGAAAGCGACGATGTGTGCCAATTGAGGGATGACTTGAAGGCGAGGGACGAGGAGCTAGTGTCGATGGTAGGGAAGTGTAGCGTCTTGGAGGGGAAGTTGAGGAGCAAGGAGGAAATGCTCGATCTTAGCAAGGGGGTCGAAGCCCAATGCAGTGATCTCCAAGCTCAGGTGATCTTTTTGCGAGCCCAGCTTGAGGAGTGTCAATTCAGGGCGGAGACTCTTAGTGGCGAGGTCACCGAGAAGACGGAGGAGCTAGAGAAGGCGGAGTCCGCTCTCGGAGGCTTTAAGGAGGGCAGAGTCTCTTGAAGTGGTGATTTAGACTCTCCGTTCCAAGCGAGAAAATGACTTAACAACTGCAAGGCTTAAAGAAGAGCGGCTCGATGAGAGGATTGGAGAGTTGGAGAAAGAGACTTTTGGCCTCTACGATCGAGTTGCTATTTGGAGGTCGAGAAGGCCCAATTACTGGCACATCTGTCCTCTTCCCATACTTCAGATTTTCCTAATGTTCCTCAAGAGTTATACGAGGAGTGGATCCATGCCGAGGCTCAGTTAGATGTCTTTTAGATTTGCATGCACTGAGATCCGTTTCTGAGGCTGCCCTCAAAGAAGTTCGTGTTAAGGCTTGTGAAACTCACCTGAAGGTATGATCTCGCTACACTTAAGGCCGGTGAGGATGAGGGGGATGAAGGTGTAGACCCGCTTGAGGAGAATGCCTGGTATGATGCCGCATATCCTGAGGGCGAAGGTGGTGATGGCGAGGGTATTAATGGTCAAGGTGGCGATGCTGTTGAGGGCCAAGTTGGTGAGGATGTTGAAGGTCTTAATGATGGTGACCATTAGTTTTCTCTTTTGATTTTTTGTGTATTTTTTGCTGGCATCTTCACGAGCCTATTGTAAGTAGTTTTAAGTATATGAAATATCAAAGTTGTTCCTTGCATCTTCTTCTCTTCCTGTGGTTTATTTTCTGTACTTGTGGATAATTTTTGTTTCTTTGTTGGGATGTGGCCGAGGGACGATAGGTATTTGTTTGATCGTAATCGAACATAACCTTTCGTTAGATCGCGTCCGAGGGCTAGTAGGTGTTTGTTCAAGCTTAGTCGAAGATAACCTTTCGTTAAATCGCGGCCAAGGGCCGATAGGTGTTTCTTCGAGCGGGGTCGAACATAACCTTTCATTAAATTGCGGTCGAGGGCCGGTAGGTGTTTGTTCGAGCAGGGTTGAACATAACCTTTTGTTAAATCGCGGCCGAGGGCCGGTAGGTGTTTGTTCGAGCGGGATCGAACATAACCTCTGGTTAAATCACGACCGAGGGCCGGTAGGTGTTTGTTCGAGCGGGGTCGAACATAACCTTTCATTAAAATCGCGATCGAGGGTTGGTAGATGTTTGTTCGAGCAGGGTCTAACATAACCTTTTGTTAAATCGCAGTCGAAGGCCGGTAGGTGTTTGCTCGAGCGGGGTCGAACATAACCTTTCGTTAAATAGCGGCCGAGGGCCGGTAGGTGTTTGTTCGAGCTTAGTCGAACATAACCTTTAGTTAAATCACGGCCGAGGGCCGAGAGGTGTTTGCTCGAGCGGGATCGAACATAACCTTTCATTAAATTGCGTCCAAGGGTTGGTAGGTATTTGTTTGAGCGGGATCGAACATAACCTTAACATGAAAAAGGTGTGCTGATAAGCATAAGTTTCTTATTGCTTTGACATTGATGTTTTAGTTACATACTTGGAGAAATTTATAGATTTTTGGGTGTTGGATGGCATTCTAGTCCCAATCTATCTAGTCCCTTTATTGGTTGACCTGGAGAGTATTGAGAGGTCGAGCAATGAAATAGTAACCATGACTCTACCTATGCGTACTTCGACTCGATGCGTTCCTTTTCTCGCCTCGTTAAAAACCTCCTTGAGAAAACCCAAATGAGACAAAACTCAAATGAGGAAAAAAAGAGTATAGCTTGGGGGACGTTTTTCTCTCAGAAGTTGAAGTATTTGAGATGGCTGATATTCCAGTTGTTTGGTAGTAGGTTTCCTTCCATTGTCTCTAGTTGGAATGAATCCTTGTTCACTTTGGTTGTGATTTTGTACGGACCATCCCAGTTTGTTCCCATCTTGCCTTCTGGGGATCTTTGCTCGCTTGAGTTTTGGCTTTCAGTACATAGCCCCCGACTTTAAGCAGTGGGAACTTTGCTTTCTTGTTGTAATAATGTTTTGCTTGTTGTTTTTGGGCGACCATTTTCTCTTCGTTCGTCGAGTTCCTGCATTCTGCTTTCATCATTGCTCGTGCCGCTTTCACGGGAGTACCTTAGGCTGGGTTCTACGACCTCGACCGATATTACTGCCTCATTCTAATAGACCAAAGAGTAGGGTGTCTCTCCTATGCTCACCTTCGAAGTTGTTCGATAGGCTCATAATACTTCTAGTAGTATTTCTGGCCACAGTCCCTTAGCGTCTTCGAGCTTTTTCTTAATGATGTTTAGTATAGACTAATTGGAGGATTCTGCTTGCTCGTTACCCGCTGGATGGTATGGGGTTGAGAGTATCCTCTTGATGTGCCATTTCTCGAAGAATTCAATAGTTTTCTTCTCGATGAACTGTGGTTCGTTGTCACAGCTGATTTCCTTGGATAGGCCGAATCAACATATGATGTTTTTCCATATAAAGGTGATTACCTCCTGTTCTCGTACTTGGACGAATGCTCCTGCTTCCACCCATTTAGAGAAATAGCTAGTTAAAACCAAAATGAATCGTACATTACCTCGCCCTGCTGGGAGGGGGCCCACGATATCCATTCCCCATTTGTTGAACGAATAAGGGGAGGTGACCGAGTGGAGGTGTTCGCCTGCTTGGTGAATCATTGGGGCGTAATTTTGGTACTGTTCGCATTTCCTCACGAAGTTTGCGGCATCCTTTTTCATGGTGGACTAGTAATACCTGCCTGTATGAGGCATCTGACCAGTGCTTGATTTCCGAAATGAGCTCCGCAATGGCCTTCGTGGACTTCTTTGAGGATGCGTTGAGTTTGGTTCGGGCCTAAGCACTTCGCCTGAGGGCCGCCATAAGTCCTTTTGTATAGGTCGCTATGAAGGAGATTGTATCTGGCCGCTTGCATTCTTAGTTTCTTGGCCTCTTTTTTGTCGCTTGGAGTGTGCCGTTCTGCAAATATGCAATAATCCGATTGCGCCAGTCCCAATTTAAGTTTATGGTTCTTACCTCGATTTGGTCTGGTGATGAGTTGTGGAGGTGGAATGCGCTTTTATCTCCGGTTGTGATGCTTTTGGTAGCTGCGGCTAGTTTGGCGAAGCCATCTGCTTCGGCATTTTGCGCTCATGGGATTTGATCGAGCTGGCATTCGTCGAACTAAGGCAATAGCTTGCATATTTCGGTCTGGTATTTTTGCAATCTTTGTTCCTTGATTTGGAAAGTCCCTGTGTCTTGGTTGACCATGAGCTAGTGACTCACAACAGAGTTTTAACCAATTTCGCCCCATGTTTGAGTGCTGGTCTTAACCCTCATATACGGCCTCATACTCAGCCTCATTGTTATCGGGGCACCTTATGGACTGACAAATTTCTTCGCCTGTCGGAACCTCGAGTACAAGTTCCAGGCTGGACCCTGATGTGTTGGATGCGCCATCAGTGTGTAGGACCCAAGGGTCTTGTGTTTAGAGGGAAGCTTTGTCGGCTTCCCTTTTGACTTCAGGCATTATTTTTGCACTGATGTCGGCGATGAAGTCGGAGAGCACTTGTGACTTTATCACTGTTCGCGGCTGGTATGTGATATTATGCTCGCTTAGCTCTATAGCCCATTTGGCCAGCCTCCCTGATAGATCGGGTTTATGCAAAATGCTCATCAGGGGGAAAGTTGTAATGGGATGGCATTGGAAATAGGGTCTAAGCTTCCGTCTAGCTACGACCAAGGCCAGAGCCAGTTTTTGAGGTGTGGGTACCTCGTCTCGGCATCGATGAGTGTTTTTCTAATGTAATAGATGGGAGATTGCATACCTTTGTTTTCGTGGATCAAGACTGCGCTTATTGCTACCTCGGATACGGCTAGATAGACAAGGAGTTGCTCCTCAGGTTCGGGTTTTGAAAGTAGGGGCGGTGATGATAGGTATGCCTTTAGTTCTCGCAGAGCTTGGACACACTCGAAAGTCCATTTGAGGCCGTTGTACTTCTTGAGTACGCCATAAAATTTGTGACATCTATCGGACAAAATGAACCTTGATAGGGCGATACGACCAATCAACCTTTGGACTTGCTTTGGTGGTTAAAAGTTCTGGTATCCCCTTGATAGCTTTGATTTGGTTTGGCTTGACCTCAATCCCTCTCTGCGACACCAGGAAACTCAATAATTTTCCCTAGGCTACACCAAATGCGCATTTCTCCGGGTTCAGCTTTATTTCGTATCATCTTAGTATGCCAAAAGTTTCTTTAAAATGATCGATGTGATACTTTGCCCTTTTGGACTTGACCAACTTATCGTGTATATATACCTCCATGGTCTTACCGAGCTGGTCTTTGAACATTTTGGTTACCAACCTTTGATAAGTAGCCCTTGCATTTTTTAGTCCAAACGGCATGACCCGATAGCAATACGTTCCTTGGTGGGTGATGAATGTGGTCTTCTCCTGAGCCTGAGTAAGCATTCAAGAAACTCCATAGCTCGTACCCGACTGTTGCGTCAATGAGCTGGTCGATGTGGGTAACGGGAACGAATCCTTCGTACATGTTTTCTTCAAGCCTGTGAAATCCACGCATATCCGCCATTTCCCATTTTTCTTTTTGACCATCACTACATTGGCAATCCACTTGGGGTACTTCGACTCCCCTGATGGAGCCGTTTTCTAATAGTTTTTCCACCTCCTCGCGGACTGCATTGTTGATGGCAGAGTTGAATTTACGTCTGACTTGCCTTACTGGGGGGTGGACTGGGTCGACATTTAACTTGTGTGTGGCGATTTTCTTTGGGATGCCCGACATATCTGCATGGCTGAAAGCAAACAGATTTGCATTAGCTATTAAGAATTGACTTAATTTACCCGGTTCTTGGAGTTTACAGCCGATATAAGCCTTCTTGTTATGATCGTTTAGGTCCAATTGAACGGGGTCGAGGTGTTCTATGGTCGAACCTGCAGCCTCGACTATGTCGGGATCCATGATGACTTCTTGCTTCGACCTCAACCCTATTGATTGCTATGCCTCTTTTTCTTTGTCTTTTTTCTGTTGGATGGTCGTCCTGTCCAAGACAATGCGGTAGCATTTTCGGGACGTGCGTTGTTCTCCGCGTATGCTGAATATCCCCCATGGTGTAGGGAACTTAATTACTTGGTATAGGTTGGATGATATGGCTCTCATGGGGTGTATCCATGGTCGTCCCACTATGGCGTTGTACGCAGTGGCCTGGTCCATGATATGGAATGTCGTCTCCAGAGTCACACCGCCGGCCAAGACGGGGAGTGTAATTTCCTCGCATGTTCGCTCAACTGCATTATTAAAACCGATTAGCGTGATGCAGCATGACAATATCTTATCCTCGAGCCTCATTTGGGTAAGGGCTCGGGGATGGATAATGCATGCACTACTTCCATCGTCCACCGTGATGCATTTGGCATCGGTATTAAAATGCGTAAAGTAATAACAAGGGAATCATTATGAGGGAAAGTCAAACCGTCGGCGTTCGACTCATCGAGGATGATACTTTCTTCGAGTCTGTCGTACCATTTGTGGGTGATAGACCACTTGAGTTTATGAGTGGTGGTGAACTTCACGCTGTTGATAGAGGCATCGTCGCTGCCGCCGATGATCATGTTGATGGTACGAGTTGGCGATGACGGCTTTTGCGGGCCTTGATGTTCATGTCCTCTGGCAAAGTTGGTCTTCCCCTTATCGCTTAATAGCTCTTTAAGGTGCCCTTGCCTTAACATGTTTATGACTTCCTGTCTGAGGGCGATGCAATCTTCCGTTTTGTGCCCGTGTTCCTCGTGGAACTCACAGAGGGCGTCAGATTTTCTGGTGTTCGGATCTGATCTCATCTTTGGCGGCCACTTCACTTTTGTTCCGATTTTCTCAAGAGTGTAAACTATTTCTGTAGGTGACACACATTGTGAGCAGATAATAAAGGAGGCATACCTCTTTCGATCCGATGAGTCCTTGTCCTTGGTCTAGACAGGCCTTCTTCATAGAGAAGGGAGGGTGTGGCGGCCGCCCTGACATATGATTGGTGTTGTTCCCTGTTAGGTCGCATAACCAGATGATATCTTCTGGTCCTGTCTCTTCGTTCTTTTCTAGATTCGGCTTGTATCAATATTAGCCGTTGAGTTGGTCCGTTGAGATCGTCCTTGTATGCTCGGACCTCGGCATAATATGCATTGTGAATTTCATCCCAAGTGTTTGGAAGATACTTCATCAGTCGGCTCAACAATTTTCTAGTTGCTCTTGAACCCTCTCTACTTAGTCCGTTCAGAAAAGCTGCAACCGCCATCCTTTCGGATATGTTTGGCAAAGTCATCCTCACTCTGTTGAATCGGGCGAGGAAGTCCTTTAGTCCCTCTCCCAAGTACTGCTTAATAGAAAATATGTCATTTACTCTCGTCTCGGCCTTCTTGGCTCCGGCATAAGCGGTTACGAACTTATCGGCCATTTCTTCGAAAGTTTCTATAGAGCGGGCTGGTAGCTGCGAATACCGTGTTAATGCCCCTCCTGTGAGGGTTTTGCCAAACTTCTTCAGCAAAATAGAGGGCACTTGTTCCTTGGCGAGGTCGTTGCTTTTCACGGCGGTGACGTAATTAGTCACATGATCTTCTGGATCGATTGTTCCGTCGTATATCCTGAGGTAGGGCGACGTTTTGAAGGTCTTTGGTATGGCATGCAGGGATGCATCATCGCTGTGCGACTGCTAGTACCTGCTGGCATCCCTTTTTGGAAGCAACTTAGGAGCGCCCGGTATCTTGTCAACTCGTTCTTGGTATTCTTTCATCTGTTCCCAGAGTACTTTGTTTTCATTCTCTATTTCTTTCATCCTTTTTAGAATGGCAGTGAGGGCGTTGCCACCTGCATTATCAGTAATGTTATGAGTTATACTTGTTGTTGGAGGGAGGGGACAGTTGCACTGCTCGTCTATTTGTTGTATCGTACAGGCCCTTCCGGTTTCTGCAGTCACGCCTGGGGCGGGTTTGTTGAGGACGCTTGCTAGCGTGTCGGTCAGCAATGCCTTGAGGAATTTTTTCACAGCTGGGGGCCTCCCTTCCTCTTTAGAAGTGGAGGCCCTTTTTCCACTGGGTTTTGTTATGCTGCCGTGTGGGGGTGGTGACCTCTCTCGCCTAGGGGACGCGTTGGGCGTTGTATCCTCACCTACTGTTTCGAAGCTTTTGTTGATCATATTCATGAGGTTGGTTGGGAAGTCACTTGTTATTTTTGTCCTTTGTCCTTGGTTACCTGCCATGTAGGGTTTTGTATACATAAAGAAAGGAGATCTCAGGGTTTTTTGATGTTAGTGACTTGCGTTAATTGTAGATTTAGAGGAAACTAAAAATTTAACTAAGAAATCTCCATAGACGGCGCCAAATTATTTTACCAAAAAATAAAGATCTTGGTTCAAATAATTAAACTTATATTAATAAGGTTTAATCTTAGCTAACAATAATATCCCTAGATGGAGTTTTTAAAGAAGCTACAAATACTACGTAGATACGGTCGGACCGCGGCAATGTCATATAATAAATATTCTAGAAATAAGAAGCAATAATGTAGCATTCAATATCAGTGAATAGCAATAAATGACATTTAAGTAAATAAAATGAATGAGTCACCAAAGAAAGGATGGAATAAGTGGATGTTCTTTCTGACAATGATGAATGATAGACAATCCCTTTAATGTTTGAGTTATTATCGGATCTAGTGAAAAAGTATAGACAAGAATCTCAGTAAAAAAGTGATATTTGTATCTTAGCAAATGAGATCTGATTCTCTTTTTCAAGTGAAAGTGTGTTTCTTACAAATGCATATCACATGTCCCCTACCATTGTGTCTTTTTCTATTTATAGGGAACATGCTCCTAAGAAATCCTAATAGTACAAGTGCAGAGAATATCCACTAGAATATTTTCTTTAATATCCTATCTTGAAACTAGCCGTTATAAATCCGTCAAAGGTACTTGACCTCAGCCTCGACCCTTGTTGACACCTCAACTTCGGCCCTTGTTGACTCTTCGACTTTAGCCCTTGTTGACTCTTTGATCACAGACTTCGCCACTTCTTGAGCCATTTCGACAAACGAAGACTTGAGAACTTTTTCACCCATACAAGTGTTAGCAATGGTAAGATTAGTTATGCTAGCATTGATTATGCTGAGATTGTTTCTTAACCACAGTTTGGATTTGTGCATTGAAAAACATTGCATAATTTCTTAAAAAATTAGTTGTTTACAAAAAAGTCTTTCACATTCTTTAAATTTCTACAACTTTGAGGGATTTGAGGGGCAATTATGTCTTTAACCATGCTTATGATTTGCTATGTATTAGTAATACATAGGATAATATCAAATAGAATATATAACAAACAAGTGATTAGTAATGCATAAAACTAATACTTGCATTGTTTTTTCTAATACCTCCTACCAAGGGACCTCTATATTTACATTTTTTCCTAATTTTCTTCGGCAACAACTGACAATCACATCATTAAATCGTGCAGAGCAACTAGCATCATAACTCGCAAGGATCTGATTGTGTATGCACAATAGCTTTGACGTTGAAGTACTTTAGCGATTCGTTGCAAATCTCAACATTAGTCTTCCGTTGATAATATTCTTCAATGCAATGAATTAATGAATTTCTATGGAGTAAAATATCATCAACATACCTATCATCCATTAAAGTTAATGTCACCATTCCATCAAATACGAAGAATTTGCACAATTAGATAAGAAAGTAAATAAATATGTAAAAAGATATTGACTGATTGAGTTTTGAGAGAGGTGTGTATTAAATTAGACAAATGACGGTAAATCTAAAAGTAAGAGTTTGGGTTTGAATTCTTGTTTTTAGTGGTGATTTTTTTTTCTTTCAATAATTTTGTTGACCTATGATTTCCAAGGATTGAGTCTTAGCCTTGAAAAACATGAGGATTTCTTTATAAAAGTAGTAGCTTAAAACTAAACTTTAATAAGAGGTTTGAATTTATAAAATAAAATATTTATATATTTTTATTGGAATTTATTTATAACAAAATAGTATTCAAGTCATCTTGCATTAGCGCTCCAACAGGAGTTGTAGATGCGTGTGATGCTAAGCATATTACTACTACTGTTTTTACTAATCTAGCTAAACTTGGAAACTTATGTGTTCTATGCAACACTACTGCGTAAGATAATTAATACCGCAGTCATGATAGAGATTAAGACACAATTATACAGATATAAAATCATAATTTTGAGTAGTCTAAAAAAATATACCATTAAACTCCATTGATTCAGCAATGACAACAACCGACGATTAAGCCTGAGACCAACTTTCACGATCCACTAGCTACGCATTCTCACAGCCCGGAGAGTTTGACCGATTGGATGTCTACCTTTACCACTTATTCAAGAGACAAAATACGCTAGGGTTTTCTAATAGCTAGGGAAAGGGGGGTTGGCCTCTATTTATAAAGTGTGCCTACCCATCACCGGCCAATTGTTATTGGGCCTCTCTTATCCACACATATAGTATTTAATAATAGGTCTTTTATTTATGGGTCACGTCACTATCTTTCAGGCTATAACCAATTAATGCAAGTCCAAATTCCAACATTCTCCCACTTGGACGCCAAAGTTAAGTGAGGACAAGAAAGCAATTTAAAACTTTTGAGTTTTGAGAAAAATATTTAAAAAAGATTTTAGACTCTATAGTGGCCACACTACACACATAGCCAAAGATAGAATGACCCATATAACAATCTATCCAGTCTCAATGGAGAATATTAACAATTAATCGTAGCAGGCATCAAACCATTTCAAGGTATAAATTCTATCTATGATCACATATGCTAGAATTTCCATCAACATGGGTCAACATGTGTGCTAAGCATATTATCTTTCTAATAAAGGTGAACAGAGCCACATCTCTTAAAAAGAAATAATCCTCCAAGTGATATAATAACCATATCATCTCAGGAGCCTCTAAGTGACACAAAAATCATATCACCTCAGGAGGTTTCTCCTGTGCCTTATCCGAGATAATCAAGACAACAAGCAACAAAACTCAAAGATACCATGAGTTTATGCAATATCCAATTGGGAATAAACAATAAACAAATTATCATGTTAGTCAATAAGCATAACAAATACAAAATAACACAAGCTTGCATATAAATAGAATTTATTAAAAGCAATATTTCAGTCAGCAATTACAAAATAACTCCACTGACTAAAGAACATCAAAAGACTCTAAAATACCCATATTTTTAGCACGTTCATTAAATACTACAGACCTAAGACCTTTAGTCAAAGGGTCAACCAACATAGATTCTATGCTGATATGCTCAATACATATATCACCTTCTTTTACCATGTTTTTAACCTTAAGAAACTTAAGGCTAACATGCTTAGAGCCTCTTGTTCTCTTGTTACTCTTAGAGAAGAACACAGCTGCACTGTTGTTACAGAAAATAGGTCTTAGATATAAAATCCACAAGGTGTGTTCTTTGCTTAATTAATGGGCAATCCCCCTTCTACTGTCTCTCCTACCTAACACAAGAAAAGAGGTTGAAGCAACAAATTCTTTCTTTTTATTTTAATCGCCAGGTGGGATAAGAAAATTTCCTTCCTTTTTGATCGAAACCGATCAATCAATGGATTTATTCACCACATAGTGCAACAGGCAATATCGAAGAATTTTATGCCCCCCGCGCCCTCTCTTTCAATTGAGCTGATCACCTCCCTTTGCTAGTTAGAGTTGTGCTCTTCCTGAGCAGCTTGTGTTTGCTGTTGGCGGAGCTAATTCTTCTTATTTGTAATTTAGTAAGAAAATTCTTCATCCAGACAACATGTGAAGCAATCTCAAAACAATCAATAAACTCAGCTTTCATTGTGGATGTAATAGTGATACTCTGTTTCTCACTTTTCCAAGAAACAACACCTCCAGCCAACATAATAATATACCCAGAAGTTGATTTCATAGTGTGACAACCTGCAAAATCAGACTCTGAATATACCAGCAAGTCCAGATCATTAATTTTTTTGTACAAAAGCATGAAGTCTTTGATGCGTTGTAGATATCTCATCACTTTCTTTGCAGCCACCCAATGTGCCCATCTAGGATTAGAAGAAAATCTTCCTAACATATTAACAACAAATGATATATCAGACCTTGTACAAACCTTTTTATACATCAAGCAGCCAACAACACTTTCATATGGCACATCTTTCATAGTTCTCTTTTCAACATCATTTTTCTGACATTGATCCTTGTTAAGTTTGTCCTGTTTTACAATAGGTGCAACACCAGGTCTACAATCTTACATATTGAAAGTTTTAAGAACACTCTCAATATAAGAACTTTGTGATAAACCCAACAAACCACGTGACCTATCTCTTTTAATTTTTATCCCAAGAACAAAAGAGGCTTCACCAAGATCTTTCATATCAAAAGACCTAGACAAAAATTGCTTGGTCTCATTCATCAAGACTAAATCATTTGTGGCAAGAAGAATGTCATCAACATAGAGAACCATAATAATAAAATTATTATTAACTATTTTGAGATAAACACATTCATCAAGATTATTTTCCACAAATTCAAATTTTGTAATAATGTCGTCGAATTTCAAGTACCTCTGTCTGGAGGCTTGTTTAAGAACATATATAGATTTGTTAAGATTGCACACTAGATGTTCTTTACAAGCTCAGGTTGAACCATGTAAATTTCTTCAAGAAGACTCCCATTTAGAAAAGCAGTTTTAACATCTATCTGGTGCAACTCCAAATCAAAATGAGCCACAAGAGCCATCACGACTCTAAATGCACTTTCTTCTTTTTACCACGCGATAGGTCAGTGTCAGCATCCCGAAAGAAAATTTCTTTGTTAGTGATTCGGCTTTCTATCTTAGAAAAGATAAACGAAATTTCGAAGAAGCTCTTTTAAGAATATTTTCCGCACTTCTTTGGGTCTAGCAGGTGTATAAGCATGAAGTGAACTTAGATGAAACAGGAGAAAATATTTCTTTATAATCAATACATTTTTTCTATGAGTATAACCTTTAGCAACCAACCTTGCTTTATAACGATCTATATTTCCCTTGGAGTCTTTTAGTATTAAACACCCATTTGCAACCAATAGGCCAAAAACCTACAAGCAATTCAACTAACTCCCACACTCTATTAGTGTTATATAGAGCGCATTTTATCTTCCATTACCTCACATAATTTATCAACATATGGAGAGGAAATAACTTGAGCATATGATAAAGGATCATTCAACTCTCCAGTATCACTAAGATTTTCAGTCATATATACGATAAAATCATCAGAGATGAGATCTTCTTTCTCTTTGTGACCTACGGAGTGGTTCATTGTGTTCATTTTGCTCAGGGGCCATGGGATCTGTGTCATTCTTCCCTTGATTCTCCCCCACATGAATAGGTTAGTTTACCATCTTTTCATGTTTAACATGTACATGGATAATGACTTCCTTCTCTTTCAACACAATTTTCTTCCCACATGAACAATCAAAATCACAAATATCATGCTCAATAAATTTTGCATTAATAGACTTAACGGTTTTAGTGCCACGCCCAGGACAGAAAAATCTAAAACCTTTAGAGTGATGAGAATAGCCTATTATAACGATCCGGCCGGTCGTTTTAAGTATTATAGCCCCGTTCCCCTATTTAATGCTTATTCTGTGCTTAATTGTTATTATGTGACTTGCCAGGGTAGTTGGTTTAGTTTCAGGGATGGTTCAGAATAAGTTGGGACACTTAGTCCCAAGGTTAGAAGCCTTAATTGAAAGAGTTTACTAGATGTTGACTTATGTGTAAATAAATTCGGAATGGAGTTTTGATGGTTCCGATAGCTGTGTAGAGTGATTTTGGACTAAGGATTGTATCTTGATATTGATTTGGAGGTCCGTAGATGAGTTTGGCTTGAATTGGCGAAAGTTGGAAAAGTTGAAGTTTGGAGAGTTGAGAAGTTTGACCGAGGGTTGACTTTGTGGTTACCGGGCTCGAATTTTGGTTCCTAAAATTGGAATAGGTTTGTTGTGTCGTTTTTGACTTGTGTGCAAAACTTGGGGTCAATTGGAGTTGGTTTGATAGGTTTCGGCATCGATTTTAGAAGTTAGAAATTCAATAGTTTCATTAGGCTTGAATTGGGGTGCGATTCGTGTTTTTGTTGTTGTTTGATATGATTTGAGGCTTAGACTAAGTTTGTATCATATTTTAGGACCTGTTGGTAGGTTTGGTTGAGATCCTCGGGGCCTCAGGTGGATTTCGGATGGTTAACGAGTCGAAATTTGACTTAGGTGTTATGCTGAAGTGCTTCAGGTCTGGCATCATCGCACCTGGAGAAGAATTGGCCGCAGGTGTAGAGTCATAGAAGCGGCTAGATCTGCATAGGGGCGAAAAGGGAGAGGGTAGTTGGGAAGCGCAAGTGCGGAGGAGGAATCCGCAGAAGCGATCGCTCCTGCGCGAAGTGTTCTGTAGAAGCGGAGCTGGGTAACGTGGCTGGTGATCACTGGCTGGTGATCACAGAAGCGATGGGTTTGACCTCAGATGCGGTCCCGCATGTGCGAAGGGGGGAGCGCAGGTGCAGTTGGTAGGGGGTCTAGTGTTTTTCGCAGAAGCAGACGTGCGACCCCAGAAGAGGTTTCACAGATGCGAAATTTTGGGCCGCAGATGCGGTTTCACTGACAGAAGTGATATAAATGAGGGTTAGAGTAATTTCTTCATTTTTGGACTTTGGGAGCTCAGAATAAGGCGATTTTTGAAGGAATTTTCACTAGATTTCACGAGGTAAGCACTTTTGGTTGTTTTTTTTTTTTTTATTTATATTGAATGCTCGTTGAATTTCCTCCATAAATTTGGTGTTTTGAGGTAAAAATTGGGAAATTTTTGACCCATGTATTGGAGAGTAATAATTGGAGATTTGGGTGACGATTTGGTGCCGGAATTTGGTAATTTTAGTATGGTTAGACTCTTGGTTAAATGGGTGTTCGGATTTTGTTAATTTTGCCGGATTTTGAGATGTGGGCCCGGGGTTGACTTTTTGACTTTTGTTAAAGAACTTAACTTTATCATGGAAATGATTCCTATAGCTCGTGTTGATTGTATTGAGTTATTTGTGGCTAGATTAGAGTCGTTCGAAGGCTAATTCGCGAGACACGAGCTTGTTAGAATAGTGATTTGCACGGTTTGAGGTAAGTAACACTTCTAAACTTGGTTCCGAGGGTATGAATCCCTGAAATACATGTTATGTGGTTGGTGTTCAGGTGACGCACATGCTAGGTGACGGGCGTGTGGGCGTAGACCGTGGTAATTATGACCCGGTCGATTCTGTGGTACTGTGTAGTCATCAAACCTTGTTGCTAATCATGTGATTTTATGTGTTAGAGTAATTGAGCTGCAATCCATGTTAGAAATCATGTGTTGGCTATATGCTTATCCTGTTGAGACCCACTGGGGTCATTTCTGCTGTTGAATTATTTGCTTAAATGGCAATTTTATAATCAGTCACATCCATCATTTGCATATCATATCTTACTCTCTGTTACTATTTATTATTGTATCATATATCATTGTTTGGGCTGATTGGCATGAGATTTATGAGCCCGAGAGATTGGAGAGATTGATGACTGAGTTAGGGCCTGAGAGCCGTGTTGTGAG
This sequence comes from Nicotiana obtusifolia, assembly GCA_002018475.1. NCBI lineage: Eukaryota > Viridiplantae > Streptophyta > Magnoliopsida > Solanales > Solanaceae > Nicotiana > Nicotiana obtusifolia. The sequence goes on along the minus strand of MCJB01015385.1, from coordinate 16,257 downwards.
TGAGATTTGTGGATCGGGCTGCATGCCGCAACTGACCTTCTTAGCATTATATATATTGTTATTATGGATTGGGATGCACATCACAACAAGCCCTATAGGCTTTATATATTGTTATGGTATCGGTCTGCACGCTAGAGTAGACCATATTGGCATCTGCCTCTCCGGAGTCTGACATACCAGCATTGAGCGTAAGTACCATACAATGGTGAGTGACTGAGTGTTATGAGTAAGAGTTGAGACAATCAGATTGAGTACTTTAAGAGTGGGAGTACGTCAGGTTATCATTATGATACATTACATATGCCGTGCACATTTGACATATAGATATAGAGATGTAACGTTCCTCATATCAGTCATATTTGGCATATTTCATCTGTGTTGAACTTAAACTGTTGAACTTGAAAGCATGTCTATATTCCTGTACTGTGTACTATCTGGTTATGAGTTTCTCTGAGATATTACTGTTATATCTGTACTGTCATAATCTGGATTTGAATTGTACCTTTTTGAGCTCGTCACTTCTTTCATCCCAAGGTTAGTCTTGTTACTTATTGAGTACATTGGATCGGTTGTACTCATACTACACTCTGCACTTCGTGTGAAGATCCAAGTACTTTTGGGCACGGTGGTTGCTAGCTTTGGAGTTTATATATTTGGAGACTTTTGAGGTAGATGCCTTGGCGTCGCAGACCTTGACTCTCTTTCTTTTCCGTTTATTAGTAATATTCCATCTTTCTAGACAGTGTTTTAGCAGTTAGACTATGTTGTCATGTAGATGCTCATCTACTCAGTGATACCAAGATTTTGGGGGTTTATGTATTGAGTTGCGGTATTCTCCTATCAATTATTATGAGATTTTCACTATTAAGCTTATCTCATTATGTTTTAAACGTAAATATGCGTGGTTATTTGTGAACTTGCCTAGTATTGCTATAGGCGCCATCACGACATGTGAGATTTTAGGTCGTGACAAGTTGGTATCAGAGCCAGGTTACATAGGTCTCACGAGTCATGAGCAGGTTTAGTATAGTCTTGCGGATCGATACGGAGACGTCTGTACTTATCTTCGAGAGGCTGCCGAACCATTAGGAAAACTTCACTTTCTTGTATTCTTGTCGTGCGAATTTGTTGATTCCGAAAACTAAACTTCTGTTATTCTATTCTCTCACAGATGGTGAGGACACGTGCTACTGGATTGGGCGGACGGCCACTAGTACCACCAGTTAGGGTCACGAGAGGTTGGGGCCAAGATAGAGGCCAAGGTACAGCTCGTACAACAGCTAGAGCAGCACCTGCAGACCCGTCAGTCGCTCCAGCTCGGGAGCAGATTCCAGATGTGGTTGAGCCGGTGGGACCAGCTTAGGTACCACCTTTGCCCATTGCGATTCCAGGCCTTCAGGTGGATCTAGCCCAGATATTGACTATATGCACTAGCCTGGCTCAGGCGGTTTTAGTTCTGGCCACACCAGCACTTCTCAGGCCGGGGGAGGTGCTCAAACTCCACTGCTCGCACTCTAGAGCAGGTGGTGCAAGGACTTCAGACACCGGGGGTACTACCAACCCAACCGGTTGCAGTTGCTCAGGCCTAGGTAGGTCCACCAATGAATGATGAGAATTAGAAGAGAATAGAGAGGTTTGGGAGGCTTAAGCCTCCATCATTCAGTGGGGTTGAGTCAGAGGATGCTCAGGACTTCTTGGATTGGTGCCAGCAGATTCTTCGCATGTTGGGTATTCTGGAGACCAGTGAGGTCTTATTTACTACTTTTCAGTTGTCGGGGGAAGCTTTTAGATGGTGGGAGGCCTATGAGTGAAGCAGGCCAGCCGATGCTGCACCACTTACTTGGCACGAGTTCTTAATTTTTTTCTTGGAGAAGTTTGTACCACTGACCCGCAGGGAGGAGTTGCATAAGTAGTTTGAGTTGCTATGCTAGGAGGGTATGTTTGTGACCCAGTATGAGATGAGATTTTCGGAGTTGGCTCGTCATGCGATCTAGTTGGTTCCCACATAGAGGGAGAGGATTAGGAGGTTCATTGATGGCCTCAACTATGGACTGTGCTTTGTTATGACTTAGGAGAATGCATCAGGTGCTAGGTTCAACGAGGTGGTTGATATTTCTAGGAGGCTTGAGCAGGTCCGTAGTCAGGAGCCTAAGGAGAGGGAGGCCAAGAGGCCTTGTGGTTCGGGTGGTTTCAATGGTATTTCTTCTGGAGGTCAGTCCCACCACAACAGGGGTCATCCTTATAGGCCCGCTCAGATGGACCGTCCGGGTCATCGTGATGCATCAGCTAGCCATGCTTCTTACAGTGCTCGTCTGGGTCAATCATCTCTCAGTGCCCTCCCAGCTCAAAGTTCATCTTGTGCTCCATCAGTTCAGGGTTCATTTGTACTAGGTTCTCCAGTAGCTATTCTGGTTCTCGGGGTCTGATTCAGTTTCTACCACCATTGACGGATCAGAGTTGCTACGAGTGTGGAGAGTTTGGACATGTGAGGAGGTATTGTTCCTGTCTCTTGGGAGGTCCAGTTCAGCAGAGGGATCAGGTTATGACTTCTGCACCAGTTACTTCACCACCCACTCAGCCAGCTCGGGGTGGGGCTCAGGTAGCTAGAGGTCGCCCTAGAGGGGGAGGCCGGTCATGTGGTGATCAGGCTCGATTCTATGCTAGAGATCATTGCTTTAGACGTAGTGATCACAGGTATTGTTTCAGTATGCCACAGGAATTCTTCTATATTATTTGACCCTGGTTCTACTTATTCATATGTATCATCCTATTTTACTCGTTATTTGGATATATCCGGTGAGTCCTTAGTTTTCCTATTCATGTATCTACGCCGATGGGCGATACTATTGTTGTGGACCATATGTATCCGTTGTGAGCATTGGAGGGTTTGAGACTAAATTTAATCTCTTATTGCTTAGTATGGTTGATTTTGACATGATTCTGGGTATGGATTGGTTGTTCCTGTGTCATACTATTCTGGATTATTACGCTAAGACCGTGACGTTGGCGATGCCGGGGTTACCTAGGATCGAGTGGAGGGGTTCTCTTGACTATGTTCCCAGTAGGGTGATTTCATATCTGAAGGCTTAACAGATGGTTGGGAAGGGGTGTTTGTCATATTTGGCTTTTGTGAGGGATGTTGGTGCTGATACTCCTTTTATTGATTTTGTTCCGGTAGTGCGAGACTTTCTGGATGTGTTTCTGCAGACCTGCCGGGCATGCTACCCCACAGGGATATTGATTCTGGTATTGACTTGGTGCCAGGCACTCAACCCATTTCTATTCCTCCGTATCGTATGGCACCAACAGAGTTGAAGGAATTAAAAGAGCAGCTTCAGGAGCTTCTTGATAAGGGGTTCATTAGGCCTAGTGTGTCACCTTAGGGTGCACCGGTTCTATTTGTGAAGAAAAAGGATGGTGCTATACGGTTGTGCATTGACTATAGGCAGTTGAACAAAGTTACAATTAAGAACAAGTATCCTTTGCCACACATTGATGACTTATTTGACCAGCTTCAGGGATCTAGTATGTTCTCTAAGATTGGTTTCATGTCTGGGTATCACCAGTTGAAGATTCGGGACTCAAATATTTTGAAGACGGCATTTAGGACCCGCTATGGTCACTATAAGTTCCTTGTGATGTTTTTTGAGTTGACCAACGCTCCAGCAACATTCATGCGTCTGATGAATAATGTATTCCAGCCATATCTCGATTCGTTTGTCATAGTATTTATTGATGATATCCTGCTGCACTCACGTAGCCAGGAGGAGCATGCACAGCAGCTGAGGATTGTACTACAGAGGTCGAGGGAGGAGAAGCTTTACGCCGAGTTCTCCAAGTGTGAGTTTTGGCTCATTTCAGTGGCCTTCTTGGGGCACGAGGTGTCCAGTGAGGGGATTAAGGTGGATCCAAAGAAGATAGAGACTGTTCAGAGTTGGCCCAGACCGTCTTCAACTACTGAGATTCAGAGTTTTCTCGGCTTGGCCAGATATTATCATTGCTTTGTGGTGGGTTTCTCGTCTATTGCAGTGCCTTTGACCAAGTTGACCCAGAAGGGTGCTCTATTCATGTGGTTGGATGAGTGTGAGGAGAGCTTTCAGAAGCTCAAGAGTGCCTTGACCACAACTCCAGTTCTAGTTTTGTCTTCAACATCGGGTTCTTATACAGTGTATTTTAATTCTTCTCGGATTGGTATTGGGTGTGTCTTGATGCCGGAGGGTAGAGTAATTGCTTATGCTTCACGCCAGTTGAAGCCTTATGAGAAGAACTACCCTGTTCATGATTTGGAGTTGGCAGCCATCGCTCATGCATTGAAGGTTTGGAGGCATTATCTATACAATGTGTCTTGTGAGGTATTTATGGATCATCGGAGTCTCCAACACTTGTTCAAGCAAAAGGATCTAAATTTGAGGCAGCGGAGATGGTTGGAGCTGCTAAAGGACTATGATATCAACATTTTGTATCATCTCGGGAAGGCCAATGTGGTGGATGATGCCTTGAGTAGGAAGGCAGTGAGCATGGGTAGCCTTGCATTTATTCCACTTGGTGAGTGACTGCTTGCGTATGATGTTCAGGCCTTGGCCAATCAGTTCGTGAGGTTGGATGTTTCGGAGCCTAGTCGGGTTCTAGCTTGTATGGTTTCTCGGTCTTCCTTATATGATCGCATCAGAGAGCGTCAGTATGATCACCCCCATTTGCTTGTCCTTAAGGACACGGTTTAGCACGGTGATGCAAGGAGGTTTCTATTGGGGATGATGGGGTATTATGGATGCAGGTTCAGATTTGTTTACCCAATATGGATGGGCTACGTGAGTTGATTCTTGAGGAGGCCCACATTTCGCGGCATTCCATTCATCCAGGTGCCACAAAGATGTACTATGACTTAAGGCAGCACTATTGGTGGAGGAGGATGAAGAAAGATATAGTGGGGTTTGTAGGTCGGTGCTTAAATTGTCAGCAGGAGAAGTACGAGCATCAGAGGCCTGGTAGATTGCTTCAGAGGCTTGAGATTCCAAAGTGTAAATGGGAGCGTATCGCCATGGACTTCGTAGTTGGGATCCCACGGGCTTCGAGGAAGTTTGATGCTATTTGGGTGATTATGGATCGTTTGACTAAGTCCGCGCATTTCATTCCAGTTGGGACTACTTATTCTTCGAAGTGGTTGGCTGAGATCTATATCCGTGAGATTGTTTGCCTTCACGATGTGCCGGTATCCATCATTTCAGATCGGGGCACATAGTTTACATCACAGTTTTAGAGAGCAGTGCAGCAAGAGTTAGGCATAAGGTTGAGTTGAGTACAACATTTCACCTTCAGAAAGACGGACAGTCCGAGTTCACTATTCAGATATTGGAGGATATGCTACGCGCTTGTGTCATGGATTTCGGGGCTCTTGGGATCAGTTTTTGCCGCTTGCAGAGTTTGCCTACAACAACAGCTAGAATTGAGTATTTAGATGGCTCCGTATGAGGCTTTGTATAGGAGACGGTGTCGGTCTCCAGTTGGTTGGTTTTAGCCTGGTGAGGCTAGACTATTGGGCACTGACTTGGTTCTGGATGCTTTATACGAGGTTAAGTTGATTCATGATCGGCCTCACACGGCATAGTCTAGACAGAAGAGTTACGTCAACCGGAAGGTTCGTGATATTGCTTACATGGTAGGGGAGAAGGTATTGCCCAGAATTTCGCCCATGAAGGATGTTATGAGGTTCAGGAAGAAGGGAAAGTTGAGCCCTCGGTATATTGGGTCTTTTGAGGTGCTTGGGAGGATTGGGGAGGTGGCTTACAAGCTTGTATTGCTGCCTAGTCTATCGAGTGTTCATCCAATGTTTCATATTTCCATGCTCCGGAAGTATTTCGGTGATCCGTCTCATGTTTTGGACTTCAGCACGATTGAGTTAGATGGTGATTTGACTTATGATGTGGAGCCGGTGGCCGTTTTGGATTGACAAGTTCAAAATTTGAGGTCAAAGAATATAGCTTCAGTGAAGGTGCAATGAGAGGTTAGCCAGCCGAGGAGGCTACTTAAGAGAGCGAGCGGGAGATGCGGAGCAGATATCCACACCTATTTGTATGATTCTAGACCTGTTCGAGGACAAACATTTGCTTAAGAAGGGGGAAAGTAACAACTTGGTTGGTCATTTTGAGTATTATAGACCCGTTCCCCCATTTACTGCTTATCTATGATCAACTATTGTTATGTGACTTGCCGAGGTGGTTGGTTTGGTTCCGAGGATGTTTTAGAATGAGTTGGGACACTTAGTCCTAAGGTTGGAAGCCTAAGTTGAAAGAGTTGACCGGATGTTGACTTATGTGTAATTTGTCGAGCCTCGTTTTCTCACGAGAGCGGGCTTCGACGTCTGACAACTCTTTTAAAGGGTATTAAGAGAGAATAATCGCTACCTAACGATTTTTAAGGTACTTTAGGTCACCTATTTGCAAATAACTCTGTTTGACTAGTCAACGCCACCAAGATCGGGTAAGGGCTTAAATTATCTCAAAGAGAAGGTGTTAGGCATTCTTCGATGTTCACGATTATGTGGGTCCCGACCGAACTTTAGACTATGTGGATTATGTAATTAAGCTAGATGATCAAATAAATAGAAGGGAAATTTAGAAATTGTAGAGTCTTATTAAAACATATGAGAATCAGTACAAGTCTTAATAACTACAAAGGTACAAACTGTATTGATCCATGTTTAATGACTAAGTGTGAATAACATGCACATAAAAGGGGGAGGGGGGGGAGGGGGAGGGTCCTAAATTTTTCAGCCTAAAGGATCACCCCGCACAACATAAATAATACTTCGCAACTCTCTTAAGGTAGAGGTTGCTCGTATTATTCAGCGGGCACAAACTATCATCTCCTGCTACCCGATTACTATGTTGAAGTTGTTTACTTAAAGGCGTTCTAATTCAATTCTAAGTCGTACCCTATGCGTGCACTACCCGTCCCATGCCTATGGTTCAGGAGGCTTTGGACCTACTATCAGATGGTTCTAGACTTTACTTAGGTTTCTCAAAAATGATAAAACTAGGCGACATTCAAAACAGATAGGACGACAAACAATAAATGCTCAAGTTAACCTCCACAGATAAGCATGAAAGCACGCAAATAGATTTCTGGTTAGGCAGTAGACAAAATTAAGACGTATTAGAATCATTCCTATGGTTCAGGAGGCTTTGGACCTACTATCAGATGGTTCTAGACTTTACTTAGGTTTCTCAAAAATGATAAAACTAGGCGACATTCAAAACAGATAGGACGACAAACAATAAATGCTCAAGTTAACCTCCACAGATAAGCATGAAAGCACGCAAATAGATTTTTGGTTAGGCAGTAGACAGAATTAAGACGTATTAGAATCATTAGATTTTTGGTTAGGCATGATTTCTATACAATTTGAACCACTCAGCAATTAGTGGGAATTCCCATAGGCAGGATTTCTAGATGACCAGTTTTGACGAAGAAGCTATTTAATACATAGTTCTTATTAAAGAATCCTATATTGATGCTTTCTACGTGTGTAGTAGCATCCTATAGACATGATCTCTAAACGATTCGCATCTGGGCAGTGAAGTAGTTGAGAATGCAGAAATTATTCAATTGCCTCTATAGGCAAGCGTTCCAAACAGGCTTTATGACAAAAGGAGGATAGCAGCGATGACAACTTGGGTAATCTATATTGGAATTATATGGACATGTTGTCTAGACGAGTCGCATATTTGAAAGAAATACCAAAGCATACAGTTTCAGTTGTTTGTATTGATCTCCTATAGGCATAATTTCTAGGTGCAAGAAGTCCAATTTAGATCCTATAGGCATGCTATCTAACCATTCAAGTCATCATATAGACCCTAAGTCATGTTTTCTAAGGGGATAACATTGTGTGCATATAATTCTAGAGAATGAGGCATGATGAGCAAAAAAACAATTAAGATCCTATAGACATGATCTCTACCCATTCATATAAAAGATAAAGTATCCTAGCTCTCTCTTTTCACTAAATTCCCCATCATTCAGTTTTACAAGTTATTACAGATCATATTGAACAAGCATAGAACCAATTACAAATATAAAATTATCCAGTAACACATCTGTGCCTTCCAATATGCTTAGAACTTTGCATGGACAGCAGGCCTAAACTCCAAATGCAAACATTGCATTTCAAACCTCTGGTGCCGAAGCAGGCCCAACAGACCAGGCCCAAATGAATAACTTACTTAACCAAAAAGGTGCCAAATTCAGCCTTATAAGCGGCAAAATACTCATGAGATTGATTAGCAACTTTCCCACTTAACTCCAAAGGCTATAACTAATTAGCAATTCTAGCCGAAACACATGGACAAGAATACACGAAATACAGACAAGTTCATAAGGCAGACTCATACTTGCATTTTCGGAAACAAAGCTAAAGTAACATAATTGACCATCATAGGATAGTGAACTATTTCAAAAGAGTTTCAAAAGTAAACTGATTTAGAATTATCCTAAAAGAACCTTAGACACGAGATCTAAAAAGATGAAAATCTAACAGAGTCATAGACAAGAACAAGTAGAGCATAACCTTCACATGAAAATTTTAACATGAAAGCTTAGTGTAGACAACATAACATAACAGATTCATGATTGAGCAATCACTTAGTTGAGAATGAGAAAACTTTAACATGCTGAATATCAATTACAATATCAGAAAAAAACTTATAGTAAGCAAAAACATGTCAACTCCACATCAATCAAACAGGCAAGCATCAAACCTTATGCTAGTTGGTCACATATAAGAGAAAATACTGGTTATGATATTTACTCTAAAGTTCTCGATTGATACTGAGGAACACAAGAACGGGCAAGGCAGGAACACAATAGAGTTACAAATAGCATGGGAAAAGATCATAGCTGCCATTGAATTCCATAAAGACAAAAGGTTAGGCATGAATGTCACAACAGGAATTAGAACACATTATGGGTATGAATTGGTTATTCATAATAGTACAGGACAAAGCAAGAAAACAAACTCAGAATAAGCAACAGTAGTAAGCATTCAAGCACATAAATTAGCAGGCAGGCTTAAGAAGGCAGAATCAAGATAACAAATAGGCAAGTTGAACCACTAGAAGGCATAGAGCCTTAAGAAGAGCTTCAAAACATATAATGGCATGTGATTCATAAAAATTCTTAGAGACATAGATATGCAGAACATGAATACAAACAGAAAGAAAATGAAATTGTAGGAGTCATGGATACATTACCAGTTACAGAAGATAAACAAGAGGAGTAATTTAAGCAACACTTCATGTTAATAGCAAACGAACAGTAGAACCCAGGAATCTCAGTGTGTCAGAGTTATCAAGGGTTTTGAATGAACCCCGGGCAGTGGTCACACTAAGAAAGGTTCGAGAATTAAATTCCGGTGGCCTTGGATTTCAGCCGGCCAATAGACAAAGTTCAGAACAATATAGAATGAGAGAAAAAGAGAGTAATATGAGTTAATTTCAGTGAATAAGCCCCCCTCAAAGAGAATTAGGGGAGGGGTTTATATAGTGGCAGAATCAGGCAAATAAACAAGGAAAGAAGTCAAGTAAACACGAACAGAAAGAGTAAAATCTCGCATGCAAGTCAGTAAAGTAACCGGAAAGGAAAGAAATCAAACTCCAAACTCTAATTAGGGTTTAATACTCAAAAATCGACCAACTGGTATGAAGAATCAGGCTTTTCTTCATGCATATGGACAAGATATTGTCCAAATCTCCAAGATTGAGGTTGATTCTCGTCCGATATAGAGGTGGTATTTGCCAAAATTGGGAAAATACCTAAGTAATACCATAACCGTGTGACCAGTAGCAAAGAAACCCAGATATGGTAAGCAAATAATGGTACAATCCCATTATCAACGGGATTAGGAGAGGGAGTTAAGGGAGGCGGCTAGGGTTCTTCAGAAGAGAGAAAGGGAGGGTTAGAGCGTTTAGGGGTGGCGGCTTTGGGAAAATGGGTTAGGGTTTCAAGGGTTGGTTAATTAAAAAGGGTGGAGTGATTGCAGACCGTTGATCTTGAAAGATAACCGGTCATGAGTAAGGAATAGGCGGGGCGGGTCGTCCAACGGGTCGCGACCGGGTCATTGTAAAGAGGGTCGTTTGGTTTGGGCTTCTGAAGCTTAATGGAGATGGGCCAGCTTGTTTGGGCCTTGATTTGATCCGAAATTAGCTCAAAATTTGGGCTACAAATTAAATACACAAAATTCATCAAAAATCAATTATAAAAATGATTAGTAGATAATAAAATATTATTTATGCAGTAAAATACTTAAAAATAATAGCTTAATATTATAAAAAATATAAGAAATGCTTTTTTAGTATAAATAATATAATAAATAAAATCATGTATAGAGTATAGGCTGTTATTGCAAAATTATGTAAAATATCTTCAAAATACAAAATATAATTATATAAAACAAAGTAAAATATTATGAAGCATATATATATGGATGCAAATAATAAATTTCCATTGTCACAACCCAATTTCTCCTATAGGCCATTATGGCGCCAAACGTTACCGTTAGGCAAGCCAACAGTGAACTAATCAGATGATCTTTTCTTTTAGGGATTTGAAATAGTTGATTTTTAATTATTCAATAATAAAGAAGTGATAAAGTTAATAAAATGAGATAGTAAACAATTATAAAAGCAAATGGGATGAAGTAATTACTCAAAATCAACAACTGTCTACTAGCATAATCTCCAAGACTTGGTGTTACAAGTGTATGAGCTACTAGTAGAATATACAAAAGAATATTACACTACTGTCTGAAGTGAAATAGACAGAAAATAAAAGCAAAAGAAAGACTTCGGGTGCTGTGGAACGGGCTCAGAAGGCAGCTCACCACAACGTCTCGTGGAATCAAGGATGCGCGCCGGAATGATAACCAGGTGCACCTACCTCAGATCCTGCACGATTAATACAGAAGTATAGCGTGAGTACATAAACAACATGTACCCAGTAAGTATCTAGTCTAACCTTGAAGAAGTAGTGACGAGGGATCGACTTCGACACTTACTATGGGCTAACAATAAAATAATAAAAATTCCAAATAAACATGGGCTATATAAATGAAGTAAAAGCTCAATAACAAGAAATAAATAAACAATTCTTTTACTGAGAGTAAATCCCAAATAACTTTCCATTATTTAACAATATAACCCCTCAAGCCAATAAAGCAATATCAAGCATAATTGGGCTCCAAGTATTATTACGCATGAATTATGCCGAGGTCGTACAGTCCGATTCAAAATACAAATATATATATATATATATATATATATATATATATATATATATATATATATATATATATATATATATATTGTGCACTGTTGAGGGGTGAACGATACGAACTATAGATGCATCTATTCTATTACCGAGGCGTTCGGCCCACTCCAAAAGAAGAGAAAATACTTTATAAAAAATCGATTCAAAGATTATTAAGAGGCTATTATTCAAAGAAACACCAATTCTCATTAACGGTCACGTAATCCGTCCAAACTTCAAGTAAATGAAATTTGACCTTTTACAATTCCGTTATCAAGTTTCAATATGTTTTAAACAATTAATTTAGCAGGTAGGGTACAAACATCGCAAGTATAACATGATTTGGGTCCTAGACTACCAGGCATAAGCATACTCAGTAGCTACGTACGGACTCTCATTACCTCGTGCATACGTAGTCCACAAATAAAAGCACATATTAAGTCAATTCACCTATGGGGTTAATTCTCTCATACAAGGTTAGAAAAGAGACTTACCTCATCTCAAAGCTTACTTTCCTATCCACAAATGTGCTTTAAACCCCCAACTTGATGCCAAACGACTCGAAACTAGTCAAATGTTATATAAAATAATCAACACATGTTGAAAAGTTCATATCCTAACTATTAAAGTGATTTCCCAACCTTAATCGAAGAATTCCTAAAATTCACCCCTGGGCCCACGTGCCCAGATTTCGGAAATTTTCAAAGAAAGTTGTTACCCATAACCACATGAACTCAAATATATGATTTTCACTAAATTTCCTAACCATTTTCGTGGTTAAATCCCATTTTTATGAAAACTTAGGTTTTTCATTTAAACTCATGATTTTCACAAATTTACATGTTAAATCTACCGATAATCTTTGTATTAAACTTACATTAGGTAAAAATTACTTACCTTCAATAGCTAGGTTGAAATCCCCCTTTTTGAAGCTCCAAAATCACCCAAGAGTATAATAAATGAACCCAAAAATGGCTAAGTCCCGATTTTTAAAAGACACTACCTAGCTGCCCTCTTCTTCGCGAATGTGGAATAGGCCTTGCATTCGCGAAGGCAAACGGCCAGGCCCAGAAAAGCTTGGCCTACGCGAACGTGACTAGGGCCTCGCGAACGCGGGGGTGTACCAGGCCTGCCCTATGCAAATGCGAGGGCACCTTCGCGAAGGGCAATTGGCACTGACCCTCCCCAGGTCCCTTCCTTCTACGCGAACGTGATGGGGACTTCGCGAACGCGAAGGCCTGGGACCTAAAGGCTCTGCAAACGCGACCCCTTTATCGCAAACACGAAGGGAAAATTGCCCCACTATCCACGCATTCGCGAAGAAGTAAACCAGAACTAGAATTTCTAATTTTCCGAACTCAGCTCTGGGTGGTTTGGAACACCCCGAGCCACTTGGGACCCAGTCCAAATGCACCAACAAGTCCATAAACATGATACGCACCTGATCAAACTCTCGAAATGCATAAAAAAAAACAACAAAACCAAGAATCACACCCCAAAACCAAATCAAATCAAGTTATGAACTTCAACTTTCTAAATCGCTCTGAACGCGCCGAATTATACTGAGACTACACGGAATGACACCAAATTTTGCGGACAAGTCTTAAATCACCATATGGAACTATTCCAGGTCTCGAAATCCCAATTTGACCTCGATAACACTAAAACCTACTTTAAACCAAATTTAAAGAACTTTAAGACCTTCAAAGAGCCATCTTTCACTATTAGGTGCCGAAACGCTCCTCGGTCACCCAAAAACCGATCCGAACATACGCCCAAGTCTGAAATCTTCATACAAACCTATTGGAACCGTCAAATCCCGATTTCTATGTCGTTTTCTCAAAATGTTGACCAAAGTCAAACTTAGCTATTTTAGTCAATCTTAAGGAACCAAGTGTTCCGATTTAACCGGAACCCTTCCAAATCCCGAACTAACCATCCCCGCAAGTCATAAAACAGTAAAAGCACGTATGGAGAGTCTTATTTAGGGGAACGAGGTTTTAGAAAGCAAAACGACTGGTCGGGTCGTTACATTCTCCACCTCTTAAACAAATATTCATCCTCGAACGGGTCTAGAATCATACCTGGGGTGCTGAGTAAGTATGGATATCTGTTCCGCATGTCCTGCTCGGCCTCCCAAGTCGTCTCCTCGACTGGTTGGCCCCTCCACTGAACTTTTACCGCAAAAATCTTCTTGGACCTCAACTGGCGAACCTGTCTGTCAACAATGAAAACTGGCTCCTCCTCATAACCCAGGCTCCCATCTAACTGAATCGTGCTGAAATCTAACACATGCGACCTGTCGGCATGATACCTCCAGAGCATAGACACGTGGAAAACCGGATGAACTCCCGATAGAATGGGAGACAAGGCAAGTTCATAAGCAACCTTCCCAACTCGTCTCAACACCTCAAATGGACCTATAGACCTTGGGCTCAACTTGCCCTTTTTCCCGAACCTCATGATTCCCTTTATCGGCGAGACCTTCAAGAGAACTTTCTTGCCCACTATGAATGATAAATCACGCGCCTTCTGATCCGCATAACTCTTCTGTCTGGACTGTGCGGTGTGAAGTCGCTCCTAAATCATCTTTACCTTTTCCAAGGCATCCTTCACCAGGTTAATACCATATAACTTAACCTCGCCGGGTTCCAACCATCCGATGGGTGAACGATATCGCCGACCATAGAAAGCCTCAAATGGAGCCATCTTGATGCTGGACTAATAACTGTTGTTTTAAGCAAACTCGGCCAAAGGCAAGAACCGATCCCACTGCCCTCCGAAGTCAATCGCACATGCTCTGAGCATATCCTCCAAGATCTGAACTGTCCGCTCCGACTGCCCGTCTGTCTGCGGATGAAAGGCTGTGCTGAGCTCCATACGGGTCCCTAACTCACTCTGTACTGCTCTCCAAAAATGTGAAGTACACTGAGGGCCTCTATCTAATATGATGGAAACAGGCACGCCATGCAACCGAACAATCTCCTGAATATAAATTTAGGCCAACCTTTCTGAAGAGTACGTGGTCACAACCGGAATAAAGTGTGCCGACTTGGTCAACCTGTCGACTATGACCCAAACTGCATCAATCTTCCGCAAGGTCCGCGGCAACCCAACTACGAAGTCCATAGTAATGCACTCCCACTTCCAATCAGGTATAGTCATCTGCTGGAGTAGGCCACCTGGCCTCTGGTGCTCATACTTAACCTACTGGCAATTTAGGCACCTCACAACATACTCGAATATGTCCTTCTTCTTCCGCCGCCACCAATAATGCTGCCTTAGGTCGCGATACATCTTCATAGCACCTGGATGAATAGAATATCGAGAACTGCGTGCCTCCTCTAAAATCCTTTCCCTTATCCTATTAACATTAGGAACACATAGACGACCCTGGAGTCGCAGAACAGCATCCTCACCGATTGTAACCTCCTTGGCACCGCCCTGTAGTACCGCCTCTTTTGAGAACCAACAAGTGCGGATCATCAAACTGTCGAGCCTTGATCTGCTCCAATAGTGAAGACTGGGCAACGACGCATGCAAGAACTCGGCTGGGCTCTGAAATATCCAACCTATTAAGTCTGTTAGCCAAGGACTGAATGTCCAAAGCTAGTGGCCTCTCCTCTGCTAAAATGAATGCCAAGCTATTCTTTCCGCCTTTCTGCTCAAAGCATCTGCAACCATATTCGCCTTGCCCGGATGATAAAGAATGGTAATATCTTAGTCTTTTAGTAACTCAAGCCGCCTTCGCTGCCTCAAATTGAGATCCCTCTATTTGAACAAATGCTGCAGGCTGCGATGATCGGTGTAAACCTTACAGGACTACCCATAAAGATAATGCCTCTAGATCTTAAGAGCATGAACAATAGCGGCCAACTCCAAATCGTGTACAGAATAATTCTTCTCATGGGGCTTCAGCTGACGTGAAGTGTATGCCATAACTCGCCCCTCCTGCATCAATACACAACCGAAACCAACGCATGAAGCATCGCAATACATAGTATACATCCCTAAACCGGAAGGCAACACAAGAACCGGTGCCGTAGTCAAAGCTGTCTTGAGCTTCTGAAAGCTCGCCTCACAATTATCGGACCAACGGAACAGAGCACCCTTCTGGGTCAATTTAGTCAAAGGTGCTGTAATAGATGAGAAGCCCTCCACAAACCAGTGATAATAACCTGCTAACCCTAAGAAGCTCCTAATCTCAGTCGCCGTGGTAAGACGAGGCCAACTCTACACTGCCTCGATCTTCTTGGGGTTCACCTTGATACCCTCGCCCGATACAACATGCCCCAAGAATGCTACTGAATCTAGCCAAAACTCACTTAGAGAACTTACCATATAGCTTCTGTTCTCGCAAGGTCTGAAGCACCACTCTCAAATGCAGTTCTTGCTCCTCTATGCTGCGCGAGTAGATCAAAATGTCATCAATGAAGATAATGCAAATATACAAAACACAAGAAAGAGTCTCTAACGGAAACATTTTCTCTCCGTACAAAGCGAACAAGGTGAACAGTGGTCGACTGTAAATGACCGATTCTCCCTCGTCTGGTGGTGAAAAGCCACCGGACTTGTCCCAAAAAAACCCCCTTCCGATGGTGAATCATCCCCAATAGACTTCACTCCAAATGATTAACCCAGTAGCTACAGAAAATCAAAAGACAGAAGGGATCACTGTAGCTTTTTGTCGCCTGGGAGCAACTGATGATAACTCACTCGATTCTGAACCAAATCGAGTGATTCCAAGTGCAGTAGACCCATACTCAAGTCCAGTCCGACTCCCCCACCAATTTTTAGGCGACTCCACCGCCGGAATAGGAAGCTCCGACCAGTCGAACATGGCAGAAATGCAACAGTTGGTCGGGAAGGGTGCTCTGCTATATCAATCGACCCAAGACCAATGCCAATCGACTCCACACGTTAAGGAGAGTGTTTACCACCCCTCAATTCCTATTT
>MCJB01015374.1:114207-179628 GCA_002018475.1 Nicotiana obtusifolia | reverse complement strand
TCTTAGGCAATCCAAATCCACAGAAGTAGAGATTGGAGTGCAAAGCATTCAATCCTCTGAACATTGCCTCTGCTGCCAGTACGAATGGAGCAGGTGACAAAGGGTCACCTTGCTTCACCCCTCTTGTGGACTTAAAGAAGCCATATGTCTGTCCATTTAGTAATACAGAGTACCAATTGTTTGATACAATCTCATACACCAATCTTATAAACCTTTCTTCAAATCCCATCTTCCTAGGAACTTTTGTCAAAAATAACCATGACCGTCTATCATATGCTTTTGTCATATCCAGTGTGATTACAACATTTGGCCCTACTTTGGTCCTCAGTTGAATGTCTGTTATTATCTCTTGTTTCAAGAGGACATTCTCCACTATGCTTCTGCCTTATACAAAACTAGATTGCTCCTAAGAAATTAGCTTTGTCAGGATGTTTATCATTTTGTCATGAATGACTCTGGAAAAGATTTTGTTGATAAAGTTACTGAGGCTTATTGGTCTCATATCTGAAAAGGTGATCACTTCTTTCCTTTTTGGCAGAAGAACCAGGTTTGCGTGTGTCACAAACTTGGGGAGGGTATGGCCATTGAAAATTGGTTTGACCATATACACTATATCATTTTCAATTATGTCCCAGCATGATTGGCAAAAGCTTCCAGTGAAACTATCTGGCCCTCCAGCACTTTCTGCACTGAGTCCAAACACTGCTTCTTTGATTTCCTCCTTTGTTGGTTGCTGCATTAGTTGACTGTTGTCTGTGCTATCCACCATTGTAGGAACATGCTCTAGGATTCCAAATGTTGTAGGAATTGTATCCTCATGGAATTGTGTTTTGAAAAACCTGACTGCTTCCTCTATGATTTCATCATTATCCTCCAGCCATGTGCCTAGACTGTTTTGTATTCTTTTCAGCTGCAATCTTTTTCTTCTGCCATTTACTTGTGCATGAAAGAACTTTGTGTTCCTATCACTATCTTTGAACCATGTCATGCCATATTTTTGCTTCCAGAATTTTTCTTCTAAAGCCGAATATCTAATCAATTCAGCTTGTACCTTTTGCACTCTTGCTCTGTTCTGGATAGTAGGGTGTAGTTCAAATTGAGCTTCATGTACTTTGACCACTTCTTCCAAACTTGGTATTTTTTGAAAAATATCTCCATATGTTGCTTTGCTCCATGTTGATAAGGCTCTTTTCAACTTCTTCAGTTTGTGATTGAATAGAATGAAAGGATCTCCTACAAACTGCCTTCCAGTGCTCTTTGACTACATCTTAGAAAGAGTGATGCTTTGTCTAGAAGTTGAGAAATATGAAAGCCTTCTTTACAGGTGCAGTGTCCTGGTTACAAGTTAAGCCTATTTTTGGCAAATGAGTGATCTCCCTTTGGCAAATGAGTGATTTCAACAGTGGCAGCCACTGTTGAAATCCTCAGTTAGCTAGGCATCTATCCAGCCTTTTGAATATGCACTCCTCCTTAGATCTCCCATTCCACCATGTGTATACACTTCCTTTGAAGCCAAATTGAGAGAGATTAAAAGTATTTATGTAGTGTCTGAAGTCTTCAACTTCATTTAGAGACACTGGGAGTCCACCAAACTTTTATTCTTCATCCCATATCACATTGAAGTCACCTCCAACTAGCCAAGGCACTGTCATATCTCTGGCAAGATTGTACAAACTATTACAATGAAGGGAGTTTGATAATCCATGTTTGTCAGCTTCATAGTTAGCTGCTGCTCCATGTCATTTACTATGTATACTTCATGATCATCATCAACAAACACCCATATTTTGTTTGACACATTGGCATAGCATTTAGGCGTTCCAATCCTCCTTCTATATCTCTCCAGTTTTTTAGCTTTCTGCATAGGCTCCATAATTCCAATGAATTGAAAATGGTACTGTCTGTGCATATTGATATGCCTCTCAAAGGCTTTCTTTGTGTTGTCTGACCTTATATTCCAGATTATCCCGTTCATGATTGATTGTGGGATTTGGAAAGGATCCTTCTGGTCTGGACCCCTGATACTACACTTTTAGTGTTTTTGCCCTGTTTTTTCTTGCCTCTTTTAGCTGATTTCCATGCATCAATCAATTTAGATGAAAGGTTTGCTTGTCTTGCCACATTGTTGAGATTTTGTGAGGTGGATTCTTCATCAAGGTCTCTTCCTATTTCTGCTGTGTGCTCCTCATTTTCAATAGTACCTCTGTGCACTGCCAATTGTGATTTAGGAGCTACTTGGATTAGCTCTGTGTTCTTTGTCTTGTGAATCGTCTAGTCTTTGTTTGCAGTATCTTCATGAGAGCAACCAGCTTTTCCCATATTGATCTGTGCTTTAACTTCAACAGTTGGAGTGGTCTATATCCCAGTGAACTTTGTGATCTTATTCAGCCTATCTGCAGATTGATTATGAACTTCAATTTCTCCAGCATTTTGAACAACAACTGCTTTAAGCTTAGGTGTTGTTAGTATGTTGGGCAGCATTACTTCTAATGTTGTGATCTCCTTGTTAGCTCTTGCAGCATCCTTGTCATTATTCTTGTTTTGA
This sequence comes from Nicotiana obtusifolia, assembly GCA_002018475.1. NCBI lineage: Eukaryota > Viridiplantae > Streptophyta > Magnoliopsida > Solanales > Solanaceae > Nicotiana > Nicotiana obtusifolia. The sequence continues at coordinate 177,083 of MCJB01015374.1, read as the reverse complement.
GTGTCTCCCATTGTGTCTTGTTGTTTTGCCTTACCATTTACACCTTGTACATCATGTTCCTTTTCTTCATCTGTTGGATCCTCATCACTGCCTATACCATCTGGTAATTCTTCTTCCTCTGAACCTTCCTCTACTTGCTCACTCCATAGCTTGCCATTACTGAGTTGAATTCTTTCAGCCTCATTTACAATTCTGTTTGGTATCATAATATTAGTTGATTGTGAGGGGATCTCCTCACATGATTAATTTGTTGTGACATTGTCTACCAATGTTCTATTGACCCAGTAACCTGTTGATTCTTTAGTCTTAGCAGCTACTGCTCTATCTCCACTTTCATTTCTTCTCCCTATTTCTTTGGAAAATGTGATGGCTTGCTACTATCTAGTGTTGAAGCTATCTTTGCTGCCATTGAAACATGTGTACTCTTTCCCACTTCTTCTTCAAATAAGATCAATTGGTTGTCTTCATTAGCTATGCTTTGCTCCATTTCCAGGATAGCAAACTTGTTGGTTGTCTGAACTTTCTAGGCAGCTGTATTAACTAGCATTACCTCTATTCTACCTTTGGACTGTTCTCCTATTTGTCTGCCTTTACTTTGTACTCGATTAAAGTCCTTAAATTGTAGACCAGTATTGCCAACTACCTTACCACTTGATAGAATCATCAAAGGTGCTGCTTCCTTTCCTTTGTTCTTAACTTTTTGCTTTTCAACAGAGCTTTCATCAGCAATTCTGGATGTAGTTTCCAGCATTATATCATTTCGTGGCCTTGCAGCTTGCATTGTTTGCAGTACTTAGGGATAAAATCATACTTGATTTTAATCCACTTTGTTCTCACTTCTCTAGTGGCCTCATTTTCAATATCTGTTCGTACTTTCTTTGGCAATTCAGCTTGAAGATCAACTAGAACTTTTACTGTTGCACAGCTAGACCTTGTCTTGTTTATAGTTTCCATATCAAGGTGAAGTGGCTTTCCAACAGAAGATGCAAGCGAGAATATTCATTCCTTTACAAAGTATGTGAGCAGCAGACTAGGAAATGAAATCCACGCCATTGCTTTTGAAGTTTCTTCTCCTTCCTTGAACTTAGCATCAGAGATTAGTGTCCTCATCTGGTATTCATATCCATTTTTTATTTTCAAGTAATATACTGCTTTGGATGTAAAATTGATAAAATCTTGCCATAGCATCAATCGAATAAGTACATGCCCACTCTGAGCAATCCAATATTGCAATCACCCTTAATTCCACACTATGCAGGAATTAGTCGACGAAACTATTGAATATCGGGACAACCATAAGAAATCTTACCAATGGCAGCATATTGAAGGCCTTCAATTAAATTCATGCGATCGACTTCTGATTCTGCAAATTTGACAAAAGGTTGTCCTTGCAGAAAGCTAGCTCTTTTGAATGGAATAGGTTTGATTGGAGCAGTCGACCTAGGGTTCGCAGCAGAGGTCGAGTTCAGGGTTGAAGATTTGAGGAGATGGCTGTAGTCGAGGGGTTGTGGGTTGGTGGGAGTTGTAGCGGGAGGGGGGAGGTTCGCCAGCCGGAGTGGCACCGGCTGGCATCGCCATTGCTGACCGCGAGAGCTTTATCTCTCTATCGTCTCTCAATCGCCTTCTTCGTTGCCAGACCCTCTCTCTCTATACCCGATTTTTTACTTTATCTCTCTCTCTCACTCGTTCTATACTATTCTGAAACTTGAGCTCTTAGCCGGCTGAAAGCCAAGGCCACCAAAATCATTTCTATCTACCTTTCTAGTGCGAGACTGCTCGGAGCTCGTTCGAAGCTCCTGTGAACTCTAACACACTAGGGTTTGGAGTTCTTGTTGCTGTTCTTACTTTGCTATTGGAACTTAGTGATTCTCCTCTATTTGTTATTAAATCTGCAAATTGGTAGGTGTTCAGTCCCTCACAATTATGTCTTCTCCCTTACTTGTGTTCATGCTTCTGAAAATCTATTTTATTTGAACCCTTACAAACCAATATGACACTTTGTTGACCTTGTTTTGAAATGCTTCTGTAATTCGTCATCAGAATCTATATAAGTCTATATATGTTCATTTAGTGTATCCAATTTGGAAGATTTCTTAATGTTATGCTTGTTTTAGACTATCATGTTTATATATGCTCGAATTCCTATATTGGCTGTTTGTTATAAGTCTTTTCTCACGCCTTACCTTTTGTACCGGAACTCCTAGGGAACTAGTTCCTGCCCAGTAGTTAGCTTAATGAGTCTCTTTCTGCATAATCCTTTATGCATAACCTACTATTTCTCTTTAAATTGACCCATGATCATCCCATGTGACAATATTGTCTTAATGTTTAGCTTAATATGCTTCCCTGCTATTTGTAAACTTTAAAGTGTGCTCCATGCCTGATTAGTACTACCTAAATCCTACAAGGTAAAAAAGCAATATCCGGCTTTTCTTCTATGTGTAATCTAGATCATGGCGTATCCTTGCCCACTATGAATTTTCGTATTGTTTAAGTCTTTGTGCTATGACTGGTATTTAGCATGTTCAAGACTTTTCATGCTCAATTAAGGATTGCTTGTAGACCTTGTCCATCAACCTGTTTGGTTATGATATTTTCATTAGGTTTTTCATGATAGACACTTTCATGTGAAGGCTGATCTCTACTTGCTTCTTTTCAATGATTCTACTAGACCCTTATCTAAAGTTCATTAGGATGATCCTGAATCATGCTTTATTTTTAAACACTTTAGAATAGTTTACTATCCTATGATGGTCAATCCTATCACTCCTAAACTTTATTTCTGGAATTACAACCATAAAATTCGCTCATATGTGTTTTGTGTGCCTTCCAATTTAGTATGATCATCTCTATATATCTTGGCTAGAGCTGTTGTTAGTCACAACTTTATGAACTAAGTGTTTAAGCTTCAAAGTTGTTTAATTAATTTTATGTGTATTTTTTCACTTGTATGGCTAAGTTTGGTATACATTTGGGTAAGTATGTTATTCTTTGGGCCTGGTGTTGGTCCATATGTGTTGTTGGACCTGGGAATTGGATTCAGGAATATTGTACTATCCTGGTGAGCCTATGGTTTGGACCTGCTATTTGTCTAGGGAATAATGCTATTGATGGCCTGGGATACCCCTGAGTTACTTTTTACTGGACCTGTAATTGCCTTAGTGGGCATGTATTTGTTTCAGCCTGTATTTGGTCACCATTAAGTATGTACTATTTCATTCTAGGCCGGTAATGATTTGTAACAAACAATTGGGGAGTTAGTGAAATTGGGGGAACATGTGTACTTTATTCTTGCACAAAAGAGTAAAAAACATGCCTATGGGGTCTACGTGATTTATTTGTTATTTTGTTTAACTTGCTTTATTTCTGTATATTGATAGAACTCATGCTTATAGGAAATCACTCACTTCACCTAACTTGTCTAATACTCGTACACTATCCAAAGCATGTTAGTAATTGCTATACTTGATTTCATGTATGCTACTGTGCGCTCTTAGACAGCATGTCAATAGGAATCAAACGCGTTGCTTAATTATTAGACCACATGCCTATAGGATATGATAATACATATCTTTGCTAATGCTCATCTAGATATCATGACTATAGGAATCAATCTATTAATTTACTATCTTTGTTATTTTCATTATACTGCCCCACCTAGATGACTTGCCTATAGGGATAAAGTATTATAAAATCATGCTCAATTGTAAATCTTGCCTATAGGATATTATCACTCGTCTAGAAAGCATCTCTATAAATCAAACGTCGATAACTCTGAGTCTTCGAACAGTCTTACTGCCTCATTGCGCGAACAATTTAGAGATCATGCCTATAGGTATTTTAACGCTTTAAATCTGCAAGTTCATTAGTTAAAGCTGCAGTACTGCTTATACGATACTGGAAATCAGAATCGCATAGAAACCATATCCATAGGATTTAACAACTCTTATGCGTCTTAACTCTAAAACTGGATACTACCTAATCTGCCCGCGTGCATTTGTCGTTTATGTGTGGAGGCTAACTTGGGCCCTTAATTGTCTTTATGCTGAAGTCCTATATGTTTTGAATGTGCGCCTAGTTTTATCATTTTGAGCACTCTAAGTGAACTATAGGACCACCAAAATAGTAGGTCCAAAGCCTCCTGCACCATAGGCATGGGGCAGGTAGTGCACGCATATGACACAGTTTATAATTGAATTAGAACACTTCAGGTGATACGCTCAAATTACACTTTAATAAATAGTGTAAGGCAGTCGATGTCAAATATAATAACCCAACAAGGTTGGGGTCGAATCCCACAGGGAATAGGTGTGAAAAGGTTACTTGACTAGTGTGTTACTCGACTAAAGTCGTAATTCTATCCAGTTAACCGTAACAAGAGTATGTATTAATGGTAACAAGAGTATGAATTGAGTTTGGTTTTAGGTGATGGCTAATTGAAATATTGAGAATGTGGATAATTTGATTAAAGAAACCAAAGTTGTGTCCCCATTAACGAAGTGTAATGCTACCGGTGTTAATATGATATATTTCTAATGGAAGGTCCTTTTAATATGCAAATGATGTCTAAATGACTACCCAATATTTTTCAATAGTTAGGTAGTATTTCCTCTTTATGATTTATCCAAATATAAAAGAGTTGCAATTAAGAACAATCAATTTATGCCAAATAAAACCCACTTATTCCTAAGCGATTTTATTAAACAAGGTTTAAAGCCTTGAGTTTTTGGTATTTACTTCTACCAAATTCTACCCTACTTTCCCAAGCAAAGCAAGAATTTAATGGCACTTGTGAATGTTTGCAACCACCAACAATAAATGAAGAATGAGAAGTAAATAAATATCAACCAACCATTATATATATATCCAATGTTAAACACCCATTAATATAACACACATTTAGGGTCCACAACCTTAGTATTTAAAGTTAGCTACTCATACTAAAATTCAAAAGCAAGAGAATATTAAATGCCATAAAGCTTATAAAGTGAAAAATTCTTGGCCCAAAAGCTTCAAAAAGAGACGAATATTAATGACTTGTATTGTAGCTTTAAAGTCAGACCAGATTGAGCCCACAAAACCCTAATAAATCTATTTATAGAGGGCCAAAATAGGGACAAAAATCGGACAAAATTGCCCTTTCAGGTTGAATATGCGACCGCATTTCTGTCGCATAATAGACATCCGGTTCGCATTTTTGACATGGCCATCGCAGATTGTAACCCTAGTTTCGCCTTCACCGCATTACAGAAATCCGACCGCATCTTGCATCGCATTTTCTTCCTTTAGTAGACTTCATATTTAGTTTGCGGTTACTTCTGTGGCTCAGAAATAGGTTATGTGATCGCAGATGAGACCGCATTTTTGACGTTGAACTTTGCCCAGAAATCTATTTTGATCTGCAATCTAGGTGTGAAATATGCGGCTCGCATATGGGTTTTGCGATAGCATATCTACATTTGCGATGCCTTTTTGCTCTTTTCTTGTCTTTTTGTGGCTTTTTGAACTCTTTTCCATGCTCTTAGGTCCTTACGCCTCATACACTGCAAAAATACTAAAATTACATAAGTACAAAGGGAAATTGCATTTAAAACAAGATAAAATCTAAGTAATTAGTATCGAATGTGCCGAAATTCTCCGGGACATCAACACCCCCAACTTAAACTCTTGCTTGTCCTCAAGCAACTAAGATGACACTATCCTTTTCTATATTCCATCTACAAGACATGAAACAATAGTGACCATGAATGGTGTTTGTTGTTAGTATTTCAAGTATGCATCTTCAAGTGTTTTACCCTTCCTGAACCATCGATATATACAAGGAAAACTAATCAACTTGTGAACTTTGAGCCTCAGACAGCGTGACAAAATGCAACCCTCAGCTAAGTGCACTTGCGTTTGACTCAAAAACTCAACATTTGTTCAACCTCACAGTTCCTGTGCCCTCACTAGGAATAAAGTCCCAAAATCACAATATTTACAATGACAACAAAAAGGGATGAATTCACAAATACACTCACTCTCAGAAAAGGGTTTCAAGTGTTACAACATACCATACCATAGGCTTGCCCTTATTTTAATTCGTCGCTTAATTCTAAGAATGCTCGGTTGGAGATCCCATAAGAACATTTTAGGCTTGTAATGTAGGTTTAGGGAAGGGTCGATTTATATATATATATATATATATATATATATATATACACACACACATATTTCTCTCCTTTTTATTTCTTTTTATATATATATATATATATATATATATATATATACACATTTTTCTTTTGGAGCTTGAATAATTTCATATGAACACTTTGAGGTATATGCTCCTACACTCAATGTACAACCTTACCCATTTCCACTTTGACACCACACCCCCAACTTAGGCTTTTAGCCTCATTCTCAATGTTCAAGGATGAACGGGTTCAAAAGAGGGAATTATTTTACAAAAGGGAAAGGTTTGTAATGAGGTGGCCAAAGAAAAGGTTAAAGGCTTGAATAGGGCACCAGTGATATTATTTATGCAATAGTAGGCTTGAAAGGCTAAAGAGGTTTCGCAAATAAAACAAAGAATGCCTAAGATCATCCCTCCAACCAAGTGTAATTATTATAAGCATCGAAAAACCAACCGGGCAAGTTCTAGATGGAAGAAGCAAACAGAAGAATTATCTACACAAAGAACTCACACACATGGCACATGAATTGTTTGGTTCACATAGTTTAAAGCCCTCGAGTCAACATTTGGCAACTCAAAGCTTTCATCTTATATACATGCATAACTCTAGGTAGATGTAGAGTCACAGAGCGAGCCTCAAGTTCACACAGTTTTATTTTATTTTATTTTATTTTATTTTGTGGAAGGGTATAGGCTATGTACAGAGACACACATGCTTGAGACTAGACAAATTACACCAACCCGACCAACATATTTCATTCTACTGTCCTGGTTCTACTATTACACCCTTGGAAAAGAACCCGACAAAGAAAAAACAAGGGGAATTTTGCTAATTACTAAAGATGGACAACTATCTACTAGTTTTTGTTGGTTTTTTTTAAAACATAACTTATGTACGGAAATCACAAAGCACTATAATATAAAAAATCACGAACAAAATACACATGAGTACATAAGTTTGTTTATAACATAAAGGCATGAATATGTACAACAGTTGCTAATGTCACAAAAGTATAGACAAGGATACCACCCCCAACTAAAAGCATGCATTGTCCCCAATGCATATGAACATCGAGTAGAGTTGAAGGGGCTCCCTGTGGCGCACTAAGCGCTATGGGAGTCGGTAGCCGGCTGAGTGATGGTGAGGTCACCCGCTGATGCTGAAGCTGGGACCGATGAGAGATCGGCCTGAGGAGTGACCTCCACTGAACGAGGAGGGATCTCTGGCTGGTCCGAAACTGGAGTTGGGGCCTGTGAGCTGCTAGCCTCGCTTGCTGATGGCTGAGTGGCCGATGAGTCGGCAGGGGCGGCCAAATCTGCTAGCGAGTATTCTATCACCCTCTGAATGTCTACTTGCTCCTCATCCTCCACTGTAGGAGCAGCAATCTGCTTGCGCTTCCCTGAGGGCCATCATCCTCCGATGACCATGAATCCCCCTCATCTTCCCCCTTGTCTGCCTCCTCGCCCTAGGACTCTGAAGATGTCCAGAAGTCTCCTCGTCATGAATATCAATACGTACAGGAGGAGCTGGAGGTTGGGAAACCCCGGCAGTCTGAGGTGCAATGTCTGCCATCAGAGTCGTGAAATCGAGACCCAAGTCTGGTGCTGCTGTATCTGCTCCCTGCTCACCATCATTGGGCAGGAGGGATGATAGATCGAACTCCAAAGTCTGCATCTTGTGGAGCTCGGTCTTCATAGAAGCAACCTCCTCCCGTAGCTTAGGCAAACCACTAACCTCACCGCGCTCTATCTTCTCAACCATTAACTCAAGCTGCTGCAAGCGATCTCCATACATTGTTTGTTGTTGTTGGAGAGCTGTCACTGAAGATTGTATAGGAGTCAAGGCTTGTTTGAAGAGGTTGGGCAAGGTCTTCAAGAGCTGGTCTACCTTGGCATTGGCATGCTGGGCAATGAGACCAAGCCTCGAGATGGCTGGCAGTGCAGAGGAAGGCTGAACAGTGGTGGACTGAGAGGTGAGATCTGAAGTAGAAGTGGATGCCACTAGAACCTGAGGAGTCACAAAAGGCTCTACATCAATTGGATCTTCAATTTGAATCTCTGGTGGGGCAACAACATCACTAATACGCGTGATATCTATGTCCCTCGTCTCCTTCCAGGTCTTGTCAGAGTGTTTCATGAGAGGGACCTTCACAGCTTTACAGAGGGCTGAGATCAAGTAAGGAAATGGAAGTGAAGTAGCATGCTGCTTTGCCAGGATCCCGATCTCTTGGAAGATCAGAGTTCCCACATCAATCTTGATGCCCGCCATGATACATGCAATGAGGAGAGCCTTCGCAATGCCTATGGCAGTCTCTTTCCGGGGCGGTATCAATCGAGAGGTAACAAAGCTGAGCCAGAATCGACCCTCTTGTTGTGAGATCTTCCTTGTATATCTTATGCCCAGGGTTGATCCAAGTAGGGGTACCCTTTGCTATCACCGAAGCAATCCAACCATGCTCATTCTCCCTATTTGCATATTTGGCATCGTACTCAGTTGTGCCTGTTCTCCAGCCAGGGAAATACAACTCATTAATGACATCACTGTTGCAAAGCACACTCTTCCCCCGAACAAGTACAGTCCCAGTGAAGATTCTGTTCCATTTGTGGTGAGCAGTCCTGGAGGCTCCATATGATGCATAGAATTCACGGACAAGGGATTCATTATACTCAGTAGGGGCCTCAGTAAAGCATTCCCATTTTCTTGCTTTTATATTCTCCATGATGTGGGCGTACTGTTCTTGTAGCCCGTTCAAGCTCAATTGCTTCTCGCCCAGGATTTTTCGTTTGGTGAGTCCTTTTCTGTACAGTTCCCTGGATTCCTCAACCCCAAATCAGAGGTGAAAGTCGTCTCCGTGTTTCCTTCTTGCCTCGGCCTGTAGATTGATTGAGGGCAAGAGTTCCGCCTCATCAGACTGGGAGGGGCATGGCACATTGGATTCCGTCCGTAATAGTTTTACTTGCGATGTGTGACGACCGAAAGATGCCCTTTTTCGGGCTGCATGCTTTTGGAGAGCCATATCTGTACGAAGTGAAATGTAACTGACATTGTAAGCAAAAGTGAAAAGAAAACAGAAGAATTCAAAGAAAAAGTCAAAAAATGCAACATCTTTTGCGGTTGCATAACCACTATGCGGACCGCAAACTTATCGCAATCATGATTGTGCACTACTGGATCTCAGTCTGTGATGGGTTATGCGATCGCATAACCACTATGCGGACCGCATAACCATCGCAGAACTGACTTGCGCACAACACAAAAAAAAATAACAAAATGCGATCGCGAACTCCACAGCAAAGTGGGAAATGCGATCGCAAAACAACCGCAGATAGCAAGGTTTTAATTGGGTGGTCTGTTTCAGTTTGCGGTGACTATGCAGTCCGCATATTAATTATGCGATCACAAATGTCATCGCATTTCATCATCGTCCTAAGAAGACTAGGGTTTAATTATGCGGCCAAAATGCGGACCGCATTCTGATTTTGCGGGCCGCAAATGCCTTCGTTCTCACGATTCAGTTCATCCCTCAACAATGGCGGTCCTATTTCTCTCTACCCAGCACCCCAAATATGTTTTCTACCAGAAACGACAATGATATGTACAAAAAACTACGACAAACAACACAATAAAAAATGCAGAACGAAAATAATGAACACCACATAAAAGATAGAAGTGAACTTGAAGAGATCGGGACACATACCAATGAAGAAGAGTACGAGCACTATGGAGATTATGAATGGGTATTCCTCCTTGGTAAGATCCGATCTTTGTTTTCCTCTCTTTTCTGTTCGTTCCTTTTTTCTTTTTTTCTGTTCGTTTATTGTTCTTTTTTTTGTGTTGTTTTGAATGAATGAGATATGAGAGAATGCGATGACGTACCTGACACTTTGCGATGGGAAAGTCACCGCATAACACACTATGCGACTGCATAAGTGTTATGCGGTGGGTTCATTTGACTTGCTGAGGGGGTAACAATATGAAGCACAATGCGATCGCATAATTGAAATGCGGTCCGCAAAGTGCATCACCTTGTCGCATTTTGATCTACGATTTTAGCCAAACTTACTGTTTTAGTTTGCGACCAAAATGCGGTCCGCATAGTGAAAATGCGACTGCATCTTTGCAGCAAACTTCACGCAGCGGTTTTTTCGTCCCCTTTTTATGCATTCCTTCCCAGTGTTGTGAACTTTTCAATCCCCTGCACTCTAACACACACTTTAAATTGCTCAATTAAATCTATCTATAAAAAATTAAAAATTTAAAGAACAAAAAAAGCTGTTAGCACACATGGGTTGCCTCCCATGAAGCGCTTGATTTAACGTCGCGGCACGACGAAGTTGGTGTTCCTTTGGAGTCACTCAATCATCGGGCACGGACCATCTTTGAGACCCAGTTGCTCCACCAGATGTTTTTGCCATTTGTGCCTAAGTAGTGTTTGATTCGTTGGCCATTTACTTTGAATGTCCGAAGCCCATCTTCCGATGCTAGTTCCATAGCTCCAAAAGGAGAGACATTGACCACTTTGAATGGACCGGACCATTTTGATTTGAGCTTGCCCGGAAACAATTTGAACCTTGAGTTAAAGAGCAATGCAAAGTCACCCGACTTGAACTCTCTTTTCAAGATCTTCTTGTCATGGACGAACTTCATCCTTTCTTTGTACACAGCTGCACTTTCATAAGCATGGAAACGGAATTCCTCCATTTCATTGAATTGTGTTAACCTCAAATTTGCAGCTTCAGCCCAGTCCAAGTTCAACCTTTTTAACGCCCACATAGCCTTGTGCTCCAATTCCACGGGCAGATGACAAGCTTTTCCGAAGACTAACCGATAAGGAGAAGTACCAATAGGAGTCTTGTACGCCGTGCGGTACGCCCATAATGCGTCATCTAGCTTCCTTGACCAGTCGGTCCTGTTTGCATTAACAGTCTTTGCTAGAATGCTCTTGATCTCCAGGTTGGAAACCTCAACTTGACCACTTGATTGCGGATGATAAGGTGTGGCTACCTTGTGCTGGACGCCATATTTCTCAATAGAACCTTGAAAGCCTTGTTACATAAATGAGACCCACCATCACTAAGAATGGCTCTAGGAGTGCCAAACCGAGTGAAGATGTTTTTCTTCAAGAATGTGGTCACACTCCTTGCCTCGTTGTTTGGTAAGGTGATCGCTTCAACCCATTTGGACACATAGTCCACAGCCACCAAATATTTCATCCCGCAAGAGCTTACAAAGGGACCCATGAAATCAATTCCCCACACGTCGAAGATATATATCTCCATCACAAAGTACATTGGCATTTCATGCCTCTTGGAGATTGAACCTTGTCTTTGACATTGGTCACAAGCCTTGACCATTTGATTGGAATCATGATAGATTGAAGGCTAATAGTAACCACATTCAAGATCCTTAGCCGCCGTTCGATTTCCTCCATGATGACCCCCAACCGGTGAGTCGTGGCATGCCTTTAGAATTGGCGTAATCTCTTCTTCCGGAACACACCTTCTGATAATATTGTCAGCACAAACACGGAACAAGAAGGGCTCCTCCCAATAGTATTGCCGGCAGTCTCTCAAAAACTTCTTCTTTTGATAGAATTCCAATCCGTCTCACTAACTAAATGGTTAGCAATATCGACATACCAAGGAGAAAAAGTGCTAGATAGTGCCAATATGTGTTCATCCGGGAATGCATCGTTGATTTCAAGATCTCCCTTTGCTCTCCCTGCTTCTTTAACCCTTGACAAATGATCCGCCACTTGATTTTGAGTTCCCTTGCGATCCTTGACTTCGAAGTCAAAATCTTGCAACAACAAGACCCATCGAATTAATTGAGGCTTTGCATCCTTCTTTGCCATGAGATAGCGAAGAGCCGCATGATCTGTGTACACTATCACCATGGATCCCAATAAATAAGCCTGGAACTTCTCAAAGGCATAGACAATGGCAAGAAGTTCTTGCTCAGTCACCGTGTAATTCATTTGTGCCCCATTGAGTGTTTTGCTTGCAATGTAGACCGGGTGAAGAACCTTTTGATGACGTTGGCCAAGCATTGCCCCAATGGCTACACCACTGGCGTCACACATGAGCTCGAAAGGAAGAGACCAACCGGGTGTGACAATAATAGGTGTCGTAGTGAGCCTTTGCTTCAACTCCTCAAAGGCTTTGAGGCATTTCTCATCAAACACAAATTTTGCATCCTTCTCGACGAGTTTGCACATAGGATTTGCAATCTTGGAGAAGTCCTTGATGAAGCGCCTATAGAACCCGGCATGCCCTAAGAAACTTCGAAAACCCTTAACGGAAGTAGGTGGAGGAAGCTTAGAAATAATCTCTATCTTTTCCCGGTTAACCTCTATGCCATGCATTGAAATTTTATGCCCCAACACGATGCCTTCATCCACCATAAAGTGACATTTCTCCCAATTGAGCACAAGGTTGGTCTCTTCAAATCTCTTAAGCACTTGTCTAATATTCTTAAGACAATGCTCAAAAGACTCACCTACCACCGAGAAGTCGTCCATGAAGACTTCTAGAAAATCCTCTACCATGTCGGAGAAAATGGACATCATGCATCTTTGATAAGTAGCCGGAGCATTGCATAAACCAAATGGCATCCGGCTAAAAGCAAACGTTCAAGTGAATGTCGTCTTCTCTTGATCCTCCAATGCTATGTTGATTTGGTTGTAGCCGGAATATCAATCAAGGAAACAATAGAATGACCTTCCCGCTAGCCGATCAAGCATTTGATCAATAAAAGGCATAGGGAAATGGTCTTTGCATGTGGCACTGTTGAGTTTCCGATAATCCATACACACCCTCCAGCCGGTCACTGTTCTTGTTGGGATGAGCTCATTTTGCTCATTTTCAATTACGGTCATGCCTCCCTTTTTCGGCACATATTGCACCGAGCTCACCCAAGAACCATCGGCAATGGGGTAGACTACCCCGGCATCCAAACATTTGATGATTTCTTTCATTACCACCTCTTGCATTGACGGGTTCAACCGTCGTTGATGTTCCACACTCGGTTTGGTCTCACTTCCCAATTGGATTTTATGCTTGCAAATTCCTGCGGGAATCCCATGAATGTCCGTAATTGTCCATCCAATGGCTTGCCTATGCTCCTTAAAGACTTTCAACAATCGTTCCACCTGCACATCATTCAACAAAGAAGAAACGATGGTAAAGTATCATTTGAGCTAAGAAATTTATACCTCAAGTGCGGAGGAAGTGGTTTGAGCTCTAGTTGTGGTGGCTCAATAATAGATGGCTTGGCGGGAGGTGTGGCTCTATTCTCCAAGTCGAGAGAGAGCTTTTCCGGAGCATAAGTTTATGAACCAAGCCTCTCCGGTGCATTTACCAATTCCGTATACCCCACCTCTCCATATCCTCACCATCAAAGTTCACCAAAATAGCCGCCAATGCTTCACCGAGGCATTGTTCTTCCATTTTCATTTCAACCGCATCTTCCACCTCATCAACAATATCAATCACCAAAATGCTTTCATACTCATGTGGTAGTTTCATACCCTTGCTTGCTTGGAAGGTGACCTCTTCATCATTCACACCGAATTTGATTTCATTCCGTTCCGAATCCATGAGTGCTCTCCCGTGGCTAGGAATGGTCTCCCCAAGATGATAGGGATCTCTTTGTCAACCACAATCAAGGATTACAAAATCGGCGGGTAAATTAAACTCTCCCACTTTTACAATCACGTCATCAACAATTCCTACCGCTCTCTTGATGGAACGATCGGCCATTTGCGATCTCATACTTGTTGGCCTTGGCATTCCTAATCCCGCTTGTTTGTAAATGGCAAGCGGCATAAGTTAATGCTAGCCCCATTATCACAAAGGGCCCTTACAAAATCACGCGCCTCGATAGTGCATGGAATAGTAAAGGCTCCCGGGTCTTCTTTCTTTTGAACGGTGGTTGTGGCAATAATGGAACTAACCCGGTGAGTCATGTTCACCACCTCATTCTTGGTGGTCCTCTTCTTGGTGATCAAATCTTTCAATTATTTGGCAAAACCTGGCATCTCTTGAAAAGCTTCCAAGAATGAGATGTTTACCGATAATTGCTTTAGAATGCCAGAGAACTTCTCGAGTTTTCTATCATCAACCCTTCTTACAAGTCTTTGAGGAAAAGGAGGAGGAGGTCTAGGAATAGGCGAAAGAATGTTTGGTGTCTCTTTTGCCTTTTCCTTTAACACTTCCCGGTTCTCTTCTTGCACTTGCACATCTTCCAGAATTTTCTCAATTTCGACAACACTTGGCTCTTCAACCTCCACCCCTCTCTCGAACTCTTCTACCTCAACCACTTGTTCACCCTCTCCTTGTCGTACCTTCCGCTCCTAGTAATAATTGCCATGAGATGAGAAGTTGGGTCAGTCTCACTACCCTTTGGGTTCGCAATTGTGTCACTAGGGAGTGTTCCCTGTTGATTTGGATTTTTCTCCCTAGAGAGGTCTCTCATTTGCATCTCCAATTTTTGAATAGATGCGTTATGAGTGCCAACAAGCTCGGTCATGTTCCTCATAATAGTGTCGGATTTTTCTTGATTTTGCAATACCCGTTCAAGCATACTTTCCAACTTAGACTCACTTAAGGAACCTTGATTTGAATATTGACCCTTTGGGGGAACATAGGGATTTGAACTCCAATTTGAGAAGTTGTTGTTGTTGTTCCAATTTCCTTGGTTTGAGCCACCTTGGTCATTTCGCCATTGTTAGTGGCCTTGCCCTTGCGGGTTTGGCCTCCATTGATTTTGTGGTCCTTGACCTTGGTATTGTTGCCTTTGATACCCTCCTTGAGGGTTGTTGACATAATTTGCTTTCTCAAAATCCTCATTTGATACGGGTTGCACATTCTCAACCATATTTACCTTCTTCGTTTGGCTTTCGGTGAACATCTTTGTCAACACAATAACATTTGTAGCAAGCCCTGCAATCACTTGATCTCTCTCTTGATTTTCCTTGATCGTGTTGCTCAAGGAAGGAGAGCCATATGTAATTCCACCTCTGGTGTCCTCGGAATGCCATGCTTGATTATGCTTTGCCATTTTGTCAAGTATTTGTGTGACCCTTGCGAATTATTTGTCCATGAAAGATCCGGCAGCTGCATTCTTGGCTATAGATTGGTTCATCGGATCCAAGCCCATGTAGAATTTCTCCAACAAAATAGAATCCGGGAAACCATGGTTGGGAGACCTCACCAAATATAATTTGAAACGATCTTATGCCTCATGTAGATGTTCTCCAAGTAATTGCTTGAAAAAGAAGATTTTATCCCGGAGCTCAGACTTCTTACTTTGCGGGAACCATTTAGACAAGAAGGCTCGGACAAGTTCGGGCCAGGAATGAATGGAGTTTGGAGGAAGATTTTGAAGCCATTTCCTTGCGTTCCTAGCTAGAGAGTACTCGAAGCATCTTAACCTTAGGGCATCATCAGAGACATTGTTCTGCTTATGCATTTGCGCCCACACCCAAGAAGTTTCTAAGATGTTGTGTTGGATCATCATCAGTGGAATTCCTGAAAAACCCCTCTGCTTTGAGCATTAGGATTAAACCGTGTTCCACCTTGAAAGTTGCATCGCCAACGGCCGGAGGTACAATAGCATTTGTATCCTTAATGTACTTTTCGATATCCGCAAAAGGATTTTCTTCCATTTCTGCCTCCACGTCTTCACCATATTCGGACATGTTTTCCTATCAACACCAAGAAAAACAAGCAAAGTGTGAGAGAATAGAATAAGACGTATAGTAAAGCACACACTAATTAGTATTCGAAACCGTATTCCCCGGCAACGGCGCCAAAATTTGATACGCTCAAATTACACTTTAATAAATAGTGTAAAGCGATCGATGTCAAATATAATAATCGAACAAGGTTGGGGTCGAACCCACAGGGAATAGGTGTGAAAAGGTTACTTGACTAGTGTGTTACTCGACTAAAGTCATAATTCTATCCAGTTAACCGTAACAAGAGTATGTCTTAATGGTAACAAGAGTATGAATTGAGTTTGGTTTTAGGTGATGGCTAATTGAAATATTGAGAATGTAGATAATTTGATTAAAGAAATCAAGGTTGTGTCCCCATTAATGAAGTGTAATGCTACCGGTGTTAATATGATATATTTCTAATGGAAGGTCCTTTTGATATGCAAATGATGTCTAAATGACTACCCAATATTTTCCAATAGTTAGGTAGTATTTCCTCTTTATGATTTTTTCAAATATAAAAGAGTTGCAATTAAGAAAAATCAATTTATGCCAAATAAAACCCACTTATTCCTAAGCGATCTTATTAAACAAGGTTTAAAGCCATGAGTATTTGGTATTTACTTCTACCTAATTCTACCCCACTTTCCCGAGCAAAACAAGAATTTGGCACTTGTTAATGTTTGCAACCACCAACAATGAATGAAAAATGAGAAGTAAATAAATATCAACCAACCATTATATATATATATATTCAATGTTAAACACCCATTAACATAACACCCATTTAGGGTCCACAACCTTAGTATTTAAAGTTAGCTATTCATACTAAAATACAAAAGCAAGAGAATATTAAATGCCATAAAGCTTACAAAGTGAAAGATTCTTGACCCAAAAGCTTCCAAAAGAGAGGAATATTAATGCCTTGTATTGTAGCTTTAAAGTCACACAAGATAGAGCCTACAAAACCCTAATAAATCTATTTATAGAGGGCAAAAAATCGGGGCAAAAATTGGAAAAAATTGCCCTCTCAGGTTGAATATGCGACCGCATTTCTGTCGCATAACAGACATGCGGTCCGCATTTTTTACATGGCCATCGCAGATTGTAACCCTAGTTTTGCCTTCACCACATTCATGGTTTGCGATCCGCATTGTAGAAATGCTACCGCATCTCGCATCGCGTTTTCTTCCTTCAGTAGACTTCATATTTAGTCTGCGGTTACTTCTGTGGCTCACATTTGCGATGCGTTTTTGCTCTTTTCTTGTCTTTTTGTGGCTTTTTGAATTCTTTTCCATGCTCTTAGGTCCTTACGCCTCATACACTGCAAAAAATAACTAAAATTACATAAGTACAAAGGGAAATTGCATTTGAAACAAGTTAAAATCTAAGCAATTAGTATCAAATGTGCCGAAATTCTCCGGCACATCAATCTGTATACACCTCCGAAGACATGCCATATAAGTAGTGCCTCCAAATCTTAAATGCGTGTACAATATCTGCTAACTCCAAATCATGTACTGGGTATTTCTCATTGGGCTTCAAGTGGGCGTGTAGGCAATCACCCTAACGTCCTGCATAAACACATATCCAATGCCAACCCAAGAAGCATCACAATAAATCATATACGACCCTCGATCCTGAAGGAAAAACCAACACTGGAGTTGTAGTCAAAGCTGTCTTGAGCTTCTAAAAGCTCACCTCACACTCGTCCGACCACCTGAACGGAGCACCCTTCTGAGTCACCTTAGTCAATGGGGCTGCAATTGATAAAAATCCCTCTACAAAGCGATGGTAGAACCAGCCAAACCAAGGAAACTCTGGATCTCAGTAGCAGTATAAGGTCTGGGCCAACTCTGACCTACCTCAATCTTCTTTAGATCAACCTTAGTCCAACCATTAGTCACCACGTGGCCCAAGAATGCCATCGAGTCTAACCAAAAATAAAACTTGGAGAACTTAGAATATAGCTTCTTATATCTTAGAGTCAAAAGCACAGTCCTCCAATGTTGCTCGTGCTTCTACTTACTACAAGAATACACCTATATGTCATCAATGAACACAATGATGAAGGAATCCAAACAAGGCTGAAACACGATATTCATCAAGTGTATAAAAGCTGCTGGGGCATTGGTCAGCCCAAAAGACATCACCAAAAATGCACAATGCCCATAACGAGTCCTGAAGGCCATCTTAGGAATATCTAAAGACCTGATCTTCAACTGATGGTACCCAAATCTTAAATCAATGTTCAGCAACACCCTAGCACCCTGAAGTTGATTGAATAAATCATCAATATGTGGCAGTGTATATTTTTTCTTGATGGTAACCTTATTCAATTTCTTATAGTCAATGCACATTCTCATGGAACCATCTTTCGTCTTAACAAATATAACTGGAGCACCCTAATGTGACACACTCGCCTTGATGAAATCGTTATCTAGCATCTCATACAACTATTCCTTCAATTCCTTGAACTCTATTGAAGCCATGCCATATGGTGGAATAGTTATGGCTTGAGTTCCTGATGCCAAATCAATACCTAAATCAATGTCCCTATCGGGTGGCGTGCCTTGTGGTCTATAGGGAAAACATCTAGAAACTCCATCACCACGGGACTGAATCAACCGTGGGAGTATCAGCAGTCACATCTTTAACAAAGGCTAAGTACTCCAAGCACCTCTTCTCAACCATCTGTTGAGCCTTTGGAAAAGAAACCACCCTACTAGGAATATGACCCAAGGAACCTCTCCATTTCAACCTCGGTAAACCCGGCATAGTCAACGCCATGGTCTTAGCATGATAATTAAGAATAGCACGATACCGAGATAACCAATACATACCCAAAAGCATATCGAAATCCACCATATTAAGTAGCAGAAGTTCAACCCCAGTATCATAGCCCCAATAGTGACCAAAAAAGAACGATAGACATGGTCCACCAATATAGAATTCCCAACAGTTGTAGGCACATAAACAGGAGTATCTAGAGAACCAAGAGACAAATCTAAATATGAAGCAAAGTAAGATAACACATACGAATAAGTAGAGCAGGAAACAAATAAAATTGAAGCATCTCTATAACAAACCGGAACATTACCTGTAGTGATTGTACCTCATGCAACTGCCTCAGTCCTACCAAGGAAAGCATAACAATGGGCCTGGCCTCCACCCAAGACGACCTCTGCTCGCCTGGCCCCCACTTCTAGCTGGTTGTGCATGTGGTATAGCATCTGGAGTGGGAATCATAGCCTGGGTACCTTGCTGAGGTCCACCCATCCGAAGTCTGGGACAATCTATCACAATGTGCCTAGTATCACCACACTCAAAACAACATCTCTACGGGCATGGTTGCTAGTACTGAATATGCCTAGGACAACTAGAGCGACTGATGTAGGAACTCGTATATGAGGTGCACTGGAGGTACGAGTGCTTTGAAATACATGGCTAGTTAGAGGACTATGGGAAATCTGAAGTGTGCAACTCGTCCCTGCACGTCCGTGCAATAAACTCCCTCGAGAAGAGAATGGAGAACTAGGACCATGTAAGTGGTGCTGCACCAGCTGTCCTATTTGTCTCATAAGTCTGCCATCATCTGTATGCCGGCCCCTTCAATTGAAAAATAGTAAGGTCCACACTACTCGACTCCACCAAACCCAAGGTACACAAAGCGCGATGACATTGATCCAAGAAACCTTGTGGATCCTCAGAAGCCCCTCCACTAAACTAGGGAGGATAAGAGTTTTGAAACCTCTCCAAACACTTCTACCCCTCAACCGACACAACCGGACCCACCTCGAGCTTAACTGCAACAACTAATTGCACCGGCATAACACCTGGTGTCTGATAAGCATGAGCCAGCTGGTCAAGTTTAAGGGCGACAGGAGTTTGAGCTCCTCCCCCTGCCTGTGAAGTAGCTGGTGCAACCAGAATCAATCTGGCCTCAACCAAACTCCCAAACATAATCATGAAGGGTGACAAGGTCTCCTGGAGCCAAAGGGTCTCAAGTGCCTGAGCGGGTCCCATTTGCTCAACGTAATCATGCTTATGCTCCTCAACTGGAGGTACTGGTGGCTTCACAACTACTACTATTGCTGGGGCTCTAGCTACAGTGCGTGCCCCACCTCAGCGCCTCTACTCTAGCCCCGGCCCCTCACCGCCCTGACTAGGGGCGCTGGTGCTTGCTGATCTTATCTGGTAGAACGTGTCCTCATAATCTGTGAGAGAATATAAGAGTAAAGATTCAAACTTTGGATTAAACAAATCCGCTCAATAAAGAATGAAAGAAAGTGAAGTTTCCTAACAATCTGCTAGTCTCTCGAAGATAAGTACAAACATCTATGTACCGATCCATAAGACTTTACACAGACTTGCCCATGACTCGTAGAACCTATGAACCTAGAGCTCTGATACCAACTTATCACGACTCGAATCCCACCATAGGGTTCGTGATGGAACCTAATCTCTATGACTAGGTAAGCCAATCACTAACAATGTTAAATCAATAAAACATGATATAACAAGATATCATTAAATATAAAAGCGAAAAATAGAGTTAACACAAGCAAAAATGGCAATATCCAAAACATCTCCCTAGAACTAGGTAGTACAAAATCATGAGCTCTAATTCATTACAGAATGATATTTTAAAATACAATACTATTTTTATATTAGAAAAATAGTAACAGTGTAAGGATAGGAATCCAACGGACTACGTCGGTCAAGCAACACCACCTTGAATCCCTGCGATCAATGTACACTCTCACTCCCTAGGTCCACTGCCGCCACACCCAGATCTACATAAAAATGTGCAGTAGTGTAGTATGAGTACTCAACAATTAATATCCAATAAGTATCAAGACCAACCTCAGTAAAGCACTAACAAAGTTCATGTCATATGATACTCACTAGTCAAATAATCTGTGCAGTATATCAATAACTGGAAACAAAATACATATCGAAAAAACAATGTCAACAATCTCTTTAGAACATGTGATAACAACTCAACGAAAGTAAAGTTCCAGTTTTGGCAACAAGTCATCAAATAGAAACAAAAACATATAATTTGTAGGATAAAAATATCCACCCTTATCACTCTGCACCCCAACACAATAGTGAATCTCCCCTGATCACTATGCAGCCTGAAACAATAGCAATATCTACCCTTATCGTTCCGCACCTGACACAATAGCAATATATAACCTTATTGCTCTGGACCCCGACAACAACAACAACAACAACAACAACAACAACAACAACAATAATAATAATAATAATAATAATAATAATAATAATAATAATAATATCAATTACAATCCACAGCAAAAACCTCGTGCCAATACCCAAAGAAGTCGACTAACATGCCAACATGTACCATAACTACAACAATACAATAAGCCATATCATTATCAAAGACATACGCTCATAATTTGTCAACAAGGTGCAAAAGGACGTAGACATAAATAAATGCGGATGAAGGTTCAACATATAAATCATGACTACGGCTAAATTAATTTGCAGTGGTCCCAAAAATGCCAAACTTGGGCGAATTTAGAAAATGATCATCCTAAAAGATATCTCTAGCATGGAAAGGGTAAGCTCGCGTAGTCATACAATGAATTATACATGAATCAAAGAGAGTTCACAATCAAATCAAGGCATAGTAGAAACATAAAGTCCAATTAGGTCATTTTTCACACATAACACCCGCACATGCGCCCGTCACCTCACATATACATCGCATCACAACATCACAATTAGACAAATACAGTACAAGCCTTAAGGTTATTCCCTCACACAAAATTAGGCAAGTTACTTACTTCAAATAAGCCAAAACAATACTCTAAAAATCCCCTACCTCTCAAATCGGCCTCCGAATGGGTCAAATATAGCAAAAACAACTCAATAACATCAAATATGACTATAGAAATTGATTCCAAGTAATAAAGTTCTAATAAATATCAAATATCAAAAAGTCAACCAAAAAGGTAACCTGGACCCGCCTCCCAGAATCCGACAAAAGTCACAAATCCCGATCACCCATTCCAACACGAGTACAAATATGCAAGTCTCATCCAAATCCGACTTCAAATCGGGCTTCAAATCCTAAGTAATCAATCTCCAAAATTTACTCACAAAACCTATTTTTTCCTTTAGATTTCATCAACCAAAAGCCAACTCAATGATGGAATCATGAAATAAAATAAGGTTCAAATAAAGAACACTTGCTCCAATCCAGCTAGTGAAAATCTCCTCAACAATCGCCCTAATCAAAGCTTCAAATCTCAAAATATGATAAAATAAGCCAAACCCTCTAAAAATAAACTCTGCCCAACGATTCTACTTTTGCAGATAAAATTCTCGCGTTTGCAAGCTCGCTCCTGCAGAATAATGGCTCGCATCTGCGAGTTCACTAACTCCCCCAACCATCCACTCCTGCGAAGCACACTCGTTTCTACGGAGCCAGTTTTGTGCACAAACAAGCACGCCTGCACCCAAAGCTCCACACATGCGGACACTGCTGCCGTTCTCCTTTCTTCGCATCTGCGAGCCCAATATCTGCATCTGCAGACTCGCACCTGCAGATAATACCTCACAGGTGCGATCACACCGGACCTGATATGCCAATTCAATCTCAATTGATCTGAAATCTACCTAAAACGCACTCGAGGCCCTAGGAACCCCGTCCAATCACACCAAACAGTCCCAAAGCATAACACAGACCTACTCGAGGTCTCAAATTACAAATAAAATCAAAACTACAAATCGCACCTTAATTCAAGCTTAATGAACTAACCAATTTTCCAACCTCCAAAACTCACGATGAACAACTTCTAACCAACTCGGAATAACCCCAAAATTTTCACACAAGTCCCAATGACATAATAAACCTACTCCAACTCTCGGAATAATAATCTGAACCCGATAACATAAAAGTTAACTCCCGATCAAACCTATGAATCTTGCAAACCTTCAAATTTTCTAACTTTTAACAGTTAGAGCCAAATCAACTTAGGAACCCCAAATTCAAATCTGGACATACTCCAAAGCCTAAAATTAACATAAGAAGCTATGGAACCATCAGATCACCAATCTGAGGTCGTCTACACAAAAGTAAAACCTCAGTCGACTATTATAACTTAAGCTTTCAATCGTCGAACTAAGTGTTCCAATCCATTCCAGAACATCCTTAAAACCAATTTAATCATCCCTGCAGGTCACATAATAAGAAATACATATACGGGGAGTATCGAATAAGGAAACAGGGGCTAGAGTACACAAAATAACCGGTCAGATCGTTACAGTTGGCTTGTCTAGCAAGCGGATTAGGCGCCATCACAACCTTTGGTGGGATGTCGCGTCACGACAAACCTGAAGCAAAGAAGAGTTAGAATCATAGTTATAATACTGATTTAGGGTGCTGTAAGAGGATACATGTTGTCTAAATTTGATGACTTCATATCCCAAATAGTTGTTATTGTTAAGAAAACATTCAACTACTTGATGGAGGAACCACCTGGAAGGTGAGCTCCTTCACATTGCTTATGATGACTATATGTTATGCTAACAACAATTATTGTTGAGTTGAAGAATAATGTACTAAGACGGGCAAGGAAGTTGCCGTTGTTGACAATGATGGATTTCATGCAAGAAAAACTCCAAAGCTGGTTCTATGAAGGATGGTGACAACATAAGGCATTTTTCGTGAAATATCATATTGAGTATAAAAGAAACTGAATGGTAAAATAAAACCAGCTTTTACATTTAGGGTATCATACATTGATCGACTCAATCAAAAGTCAAAGAGGGCGAACTAGAATTTTTTGTTGATTTAAGCTAGAAAACATATAATTGTTCTGAATTTCGACTAGATGAATTACCCTACGAATATGCATTTGCTTCAATTAAATCATATATCAAAAGAAATCTAATTTTTGCTTAGTCTATTACACAAATGAGTTTTGGTTGATAATATACGAAGGAGAAGTGCACTTTGTAGCATATACAATTTCATGGGTCATACTGGATAGTTATCATTCACAAATCACTCAACCTCCAAAGAATCGATACATCTATTGTACAAAATTCAATAAGATATTAGGATGTAGTCATTGCAAGAGTATGGACATAACATAACATCTTGCACATATTAAGCACCAGTCCACCCTTATTCAAGAAAATACAGGAAAAAATGCTTGATTATATTCAGGAGCAATGCACCCTCATAAAAAGAAAACTATCAACTGAAGTATTATTTCTTTTAATAATTATAGGAATATTAATTACATTTTATGTTAGCTTTAAAGGAGTATATATTTATTTAATATTTTAATTTTTTGTGCAGTGGTGAACCATTGATGTCACTACCCGAAATCCAAAACGTGGGGTCGTGATGGTAACTAACATCCTCTAGCTAGAAAATCCAACTTTAGAAAATTACTTAACAATTTTTAGCAATTTAAAAGTAGAACATTAATGATACAAAACAGTAATAATCTGAAATAGATGAGATAAATACAAACATAACGCTGTCTAAACATATTCCAGAAACTGGAGTCACGAATACATGAGCAACTACAGTATTGCAAATAAAGTCTGAACGAAATACAACTATTTGAAATAAAAGTAAACAGCAAAGACNGGGAGGGGGGCTTCAAGGACTGCGAACACCAGCAGCTCTACCACAAGTCTCCTCAACAAGTTGCGCAAAAGTCCTCTACGCGCACCTAGGACCAACACCGGGATCTGCACAAGAAGTAAAGAAGTGTAGTAGCATGAGTACAACCGACCCCATATAATCTGTAAGTGACGAGCCTAACCTCGACGAAGTAGTAACAAGGCTATGGCAAGACACTCACACTAAACCTTTATGAATAATAATAACAGAGTACATAAATAGAATGTAAAGCAGTAAACTCATTAAAATGGACCCGAAGCTCCACTAACAAAGCACCCCATAATAACATAATCTCAAACCTCATATCACAATACTGAGAATGAACCCTACAACCACAAACAACTACAACACATCAACTATGTTACGGCGTGCTACCTGATCCCAACACCAAATATAATAACTATTGCGGCATGCAACCCGATCCCAATATCATATCATATCATTATATGTTGCGACGTGTAACCCGATCCAAATTTCGATTCATTTCAATAATGTTGTGGCATGAAACTCGATCAATTCATCAATCATAAACAACTCAACACAACCAATAACGGAAATCTCAACACGAAAAGGGAAATAAAATGGGCGGAATATTAAGGAACTACCAATTCAAACGGGAAATAACCAATACCTCGTGATCCCAAACCTTGGAAATAGATTAATAGAAAAATAGCTAAATGGTTCACATATAAGGAATAATTTAATAAAGTGCACCAAGTAATATAAGGACAATAAAAGTAAGTAAAATATGAGACAATGAAAATATACAATTAATGCAAGTAGGAATATGTAGTAGATAAGATGGTATTGAGCGAGAAATGAACAAATCGAAATAAGTAACAATTAAATAACATATAACAAGTGAAGCATGGATAACAAGTAAGAACATGTAGCAACTAAAGCATGTAACAAGAGATAACATAGAATAAATGAAGACACATAAGTAAATAGCCCAATCATGCTTGCTTTAGTCCCATGATGACACATATACACTTGTCACCTAGCATATACACCGTTTCTCCACATAACACACATAAAAAATAAACTTACAAGTCTTAATTCCATCTAATCAAAGTTGAGACACGACACATACCTCACTCCGCAATCAAATCAATCAACCAAGCACGGCCTTGCCATTCGAACAAGCCTCCAAAGCAGCCAAATCTTGCCAAATATTGTTCAAACTATTCAAAATAGTCTTTAGAAACTACCCACGAATGATAAAGGTTCAATCTTTGATGAGTTTGAAAAAGCCAACAAAAGTCAACGCTGGGCTTGCTTGGTCAAAATTCGAGATCCGGACAAATCCCATTACCCATTCACCCGCCACCCGGTTATTTGATTTGTTTCGAAATCAAACCTCAATTTGAGGTTTAAATCTCAATTTTACAAAATCCCGAAATTCTACCCCAATCCCTAATTTCTACCGTGAAATTCCTAGATTTGATGTTAAAAACTCATGAAAAGAAATGGGGAATTGAAAGAAAGTGGATTAGAGTTGCTTGCTAATGATTTTAGGATGAAAATCTCTCAAGAGAATCGCCTCTAGCATTTAGGGTTGAGAGATGTTGTAAAATGAGCTATGTTCCATTTTCCCATCTTTTACCCAGCTGCAGATGTCACTTTTGCGAACACAGTGCATCAGATACTCGGAAGTCAGAAAAGTGAAAATTTGTTCGTAAATGCGCCCAAAAGCTACGCAAATGAGAATCTGACATTTGTTACTAGCGGTCGCAAATATGACCAAGATGTTCACAAAAGCGGCTTCAGACACTTCAAAAAAGCAAAGTTTTCCTCACAAATGTGAGGTCACCCAGCCCAAGCCCTTGCTCGCAAATGCGAGCCAGACCTCACATTTGCGTGATCTGCAATAGACACTAGCAAGTTAATTGCAGCAGCTATATTCAAACAATCCAAACCCATCCGCAACACAACCAAACCTCACCCCCGCCCCTCGGGCTCCAAACCAAACATGCACACAAGTGTAATAACATCCTACAAACTTTCTCCCTATCTCAAATCATCAAAATAACATGAAATAACAATAATCGATCATCAAAACTCATTATTTTAAACTTGAAAACTCATTTTCAAAATTTTTCACATAACGTGCCTAAATGCGCTCGGGTCACCCCAGACCCCAACCAAAAGTGCATACATGTCATAAAAGCATCATACAAACCTATCAAAATCGTTAAAATACCAATCTGAGCTATTTTACAAAGAATGTTGACTGTGGTCAACTCAAGTCCCATTTTAAGCCTACAATCACTTTTTCTTCAAAAGTTTACGTAAAAACTTTTCGAAAAATGACACAGACTACACATGCAAATCAAGAACTATCAAATAAAGCTAATTGAGGTCTCGGAACATGGATATAAAGGCTAGTACTCAAAATGACCTATCAGATTGTCACATTCTCCACCTCTAAAAGAAACGTTCGTCCTCAAACAGACATAGAAAAGTACCTGGACTGGTAAAAAGGTGGCGGTATGTACTCTGCATATCGGACTCAGACTCTCACGTAGCTGCCTCGATCAATTGACCTCTCCAATACACTTTCACAAAATAGAAAACACTTGGAAATGTGAAATACCGGATGTACCCCTGCTAGGCTAGGAGGTAATGCAAGCCTATAAGCAATCTCCCCAACCTTCTCCAAGATCTCAAACGGGCAAATAAACCTTGGGATCAAATTTGCCTTCTTCCCGAACTGCATCATGCCCTTCACATGCAACACTCGGAGAAGAACCTTCTCACCCACCCTATAAGCTACATCTCGAACATTGCTGCCCGCATAACACTTCTGCTTGGACTAGTTGTACAAAGTCATTCCTGAATCACCTTAACATTTTCCATAGCATCATAGACCAAGTTAGTGCCCAAAAATCTAGCCTCTCCAGGCTCAAACAAACCGATCTGCGAATGACACCGCCTCCCATATAAGGCCTTGTACGGATCCATCTGGATGCTTGACTGATAGTTGTTGTAAGTGAACTCTTCTAAGGGTAAGAACTGGTCCCATAAACCTCCAAATTCAATAACACAGGCGTGTAACATGTCCTCCAAGATCTGAATAGTGTACTCGAACTGCATGTCAATATGAGGATGAAATGCGGTACTCAGCTTGACTCGCTGCCCAACCCACGCTGCACAACTCTCCAAAAATACGATAGGAACTACATGCCTCAAACAGAAATAATGGAAATGGGCAGGTTGTGCAAGCAGATAATCTGTTTGATGTACATCTGAGCCAACCACTCTGAGGAATAGGAAGTCACTACCGGAATGAAGTGTGCAGAGACAACCGGTCCACAATATCTCAGACAACCTAATATTTCCTCAAGGTACGTGGTAAGCCTACCATTTCCACTTGGATTTTGATTATCATGACCCAAAATCCAAACCCATCGCGACGACGCCTAACACTTTACTAGGCAACACAACAATCATGTAACGACTACACATTTGATTTAAAACATAAATTAATAAGCTCAACAGTGAAAAATCTTATAAATAACTTATAAAAACATTTGTAACTCAACCACAACCATCCAAAAATCCTGGTGTCACCGAGTACATGAGCTACTAAGTGTCAACATAGATTAAAAGTCAAGTATAACTGTCAAAGAAAATAGAACAGCATTAAATA
Source organism: Nicotiana obtusifolia (assembly GCA_002018475.1). NCBI lineage: Eukaryota > Viridiplantae > Streptophyta > Magnoliopsida > Solanales > Solanaceae > Nicotiana > Nicotiana obtusifolia. The sequence goes on along the minus strand of MCJB01015374.1, from coordinate 148,863 downwards.
AAATGAAAGAAGGAGAGTCAAGGACTGTGGGCATCCTAACAGCTACCTCGAAATCTCCGAGCTAGTACTACCACCAGATCTAGCAATCACCGCATCCATATATACATGGATCTGCAGTGCAGAGTGTAGTATGAGTACAACCATCCTAAGTTACTTAATAAGTAACAGGACTAACCTTGGGCTGAAAGCAGTGATGAGCTCAGAAGGATACAGTCAGAACCAAAATAATGAAAACATAGATATAATAACGAGAATGACAGTAATAACTTGAAGAAGAATTCCATGTTGAGCTCGTTCACAGTACAAAAATTTAGGAATGCTTTCAAGTTCAACTATTTAAAGCCAACTTTGATGAAACATGCCAATTGCAGCTAGCATGAGGAATGTTACATCACTATGCCTACATGTTAAATATGCATGTCAAATGTATTGTATCACAGTGATAATCCAAGGTACTCACACTCTCACAGTACTCAATCTATCTATCTCCAATTCCCACCCGTGACACACAATAACTAAACATTGTACGGGTGTCGGGCATCAATGCCCCTCACCAAAGCACGTGTCTATTAATCACAGCGCCTACTTTCACTGCCGGTATGTTAGGCTTTGAGCGGTGGATCCTACCCAAGTGTTAATATAAAGCCTATAAGGCCTGCTACGGCATGCAGCCCGATTCACAATAATAAATAAGACAATAAGGCATGTTGCGGTGTGCAGCCCGATCCATAATAATAATAGTAGTAATAAAGATAATATGGCATGCTGCGGCGTAAAACCCGATCCACAATAACACTCACAATACGGCTCCGGCCCACCTCAGTCACCAATCTCTCAAATCTCAAGGCTCACAACCTCGTACTACTCAGACCAAACAAAAATAATATGTGATGTAACAGTGGATGATAACAGGAACTTAGATATGATATGAAAATGACGGATCCTGACTTAGTAAATAATTGTAATTTAAGCAAATAACTTAAAACAACAGAAAGAACCTCACTAGGCCTCAACATAATAAACACATAGCTTAAACATGTTTTCCTAACATGAATTACAGTTCAATTATTCTAACAAGTAAGGATTTCACGGATAGAACAAGACACTCTAACAACACGGTCCAAAAGAATCAACCGAATCATGTATACCACGGTGCGCACGCCCACAGGCCCGTCACCTAGCATGTGTGTCACCACAACACGAACCATATAACACGTTTTCCACGGATATATACCCTCAGTTCCAAGTTTAGAAGTGTCACATACCTCAAAGTAAGCAACTCAAAGCTCCAACAAACTCTTGCCTCGTAAATCGGCCTACAAACGACTCGAATCTAGTCACAAACAACATAGTATAATCAATATAAGCTATAGGAATTGATTCCATACGATAAAGCTAAGTTATTCAACCATATTAAAAAAGTCAACCTAAGAGATCACGCCTCGGAAACAAGCAAAATTCATAAAATCAGAACACCTATCTAATAACGAGTCCAACCATACCAAAATCATTCAATTGCAACCATAAATCAACCCTCATACCCTCAAATCTTGCCCTCTAATACCTAGTCCAAGATCCCCCAAATTTCACCTAAAAAGACATAATCTAGGCGGGAAAATCAATGGGTATTTAATACTAATGGATAAAAGTGATTAAAAGTGGCTTACCTCTTGATTTGTAGTGAAATCCCTCACACAAATCGCCCCTAGCCGAGATCCACAAGTCAAAATATGAAATAATACCCTAACCCACGATTTTTAGAGTTTTTAAATCTACCCATGTGCTCCTCCTTCGCAAACGCAGAAAATGCCTCGCGCTCGCGAAGCACAAAAATCCTCAGCTGCCAATTCCTCCTTCGCGAAAAAGACGCCTTTGTCGCGAATTCCATGAACTTTGCTCCAATCCCTACGCGAATGCGACACCTCACCCGCAAAAGTGTAGGCTTACATGCCCGGTGCCCGAACCGGCCTCATTGTTTTACGCGAACACAAGTCCCTTCTCGCGATCGCGATGCATAGACCCACTAGATCATCGCGAATTATCCAACTTCGCGTGAACGCGACGCAAGAACTGCACCGGTAACCCACGGACATTTAGTGATCGCGAGACCTCACTTGCGAACGCGTATAAGGAAACCAGATACAACCATTCAGCAGTCCAGCATGTCCAAAATGAGACGAACATGATCTGAATCACACCCGAGGCTCTCGGGACCCCATCAAATCACATCAAACAACATCGAAATCAGGAATCACTCCTCAATTCAAGCCTAACGAACTATTGAACGTCCAAATTCTAAAACCAATGCTGAAACACACTAAACCATCTCCGATTGATTTCAAATTTTGCAAACAAGTCATAAATGATACAACGGACCTATTCCAACTCTCGGAACCAAAATTCGAGCCTGGTATCAACAAAGTCAAATCTCGGTCAAACTTCTCAACTTTCCAATCATAACTTAGTACATAATTGTAATTAAAGGAAATAACTCAAAACAGCGGAAAGAACCTCACTAGGCCTCAACAGAATAAGCACATAGCCTAAACATGTTTTTCTAACATGAATTACAGTTCAATTATTCTTACAAGTTATGATTGCATGGATAGAACAACACTTGCTAACAAGATGGTCCAAAAGAATCAACCGAATCATGAATACAACGGTGCACGCCCACACGCCCGTCACCTAGCATGTGTGTCACCCCAACACAAACCACATAACACGTTTTATAGGGATTTATAACCTTAATTCGACGTTTAGAAATGTTACTTACCTCAAAATGCACAACTCAGTGCTCCAACAAACCCTTGCCTCGCGAATTGGCCTCCGAATGACTCGAATCTAGTCACAAACAACTTAATATTATCAATACAAGCTATAGGAATTGATTCCATACTATAAAGCAATGTTCTGCAACCAAATTCCAAAAGTCTACCAAAAAGTCAACCCCAGGCTCACGCCTTGGAACCCGAAAAAATTCACAAAATCCGAACATCCGTTACTTAACTAGTCCAACCATACCAAAATAATTCAATTCCAATCGCAAATCGACCCTCAAACCCCCAAATCGTACTCTCTAATACCTAGTCCCAAATTTCCCAAATTTCACCTCAAAAACAAATAATCTAGGTAGAAAAATTGATGGGTATTCAATATTAAAGGACAAACCTGATCAAAATATGCTTACCACTTGATTTGCAGTGAAATCCCTCACAAAAATCGCCCCTAGCAGAGCTCCACAAGTCAAAATATGAGATAATACTCTAACCCACAATTTGGGGTTCTTAAATCTGCCCAGGTACTCCTCCTTCGCGAGTACGGAAAATGTCTCGCGTTCGCAAAACACAAATATCCTACGCTGCCAATTCCTCCTTCGCGAAAGCGATAACCTTTGATACAATGCCTACGCGAACACAAACCCTCTCCCGCGAACACGAGGCATACATACCTGGTGCCCGAAATGGCCTCATCCTTCTACGCGAATGCGAGTCCGCTCTTGCGATCGTGATGCACAGACCCACTAGACCTTCACGAACGCATCAAACTTCTCGTAAACACGATGAAAAAACTTCACCAGTCACCCAAGGACTCTTCGGGATCGCAAGACCACCCTCGCGAACGAGTATTAGGAAACTAGATACAACCATTTCAGCAGTCCAACAAGTCCAAAAATGCGCCGAACATGATCTGAATCACACCCGAGGCCCCAGGGCCCCCATCAAAACATACCAATAGGTCCTAAAACGTGACAAGAACTTAGTAGAAGCCTCAAATCACATCAAACAACATCAAAATTAGGAATCAAACTTCAATTAAGGCCTAATGAACTATTAAACTTCCAACTTCTAAAACCAATGTCGAAACACACCAAACCAACTCTGATTGACTTCAAATTTTGCACATAAGTCATAATATCACACAATAGACATATTCCAATTCCGTAACCGAAATTTGAGCTCGTTATCAAAAACGTCAACTCTCGGTAACTTCTCGACTTTTCAATCCTTCAACTTTTTAACTTTCGCTAATTCAAGCCAAAACGAACTACGGACCTCCAAATCAATATCCATACATACTCCTAAGTCCAAAATCACCATACGAAGTTATATGAATCATCAAAACTCCATTGCAGATTCGTTTACTCATAAGTCAACATCCGGTCAACTCTTTCAATATAAACTTCCAACGTTGGAACTAAGTGTCCTAATTCATTCTAAAACATCTCCGAAACCAAACCAACCACCTCGACAAGTCACATTACCACAAACGAACATAGAATAAGAAATAAATAGGGAGCAGGGCTACAATACTCAAAACGACCGGTAGACTCGTTACATTATCCCCCTCTTAAACAAATATTCATCCTCAAATGGGTCTCGAATCATACCTGGAGTCTCAAATAGGTGTGGATAGCTGCTCCACATCTCCCGCTCGGTCTCCAAAGTAGCCTCCTCGACTGGCTGACCTCTCCACTGAACTTTCACTGAAGTTATATTCCAAAATGGCCATCAACTCCACATCATTAATCAAATCTCCATCTAATTGTCGTGCTAAAGTCCAAAACATAAGACGGATCACCATAATACTATTGGAGCATGGAAACATGAAGCACTGGTGAACACTCGATAGACTAGGTGGTATGCAAGCTAGTAGGCCACTTCTCCAATCCTCTCAAGCACCTCAAAAGGGCCAATATACCAAAGGCTCAACTTACCCTTCTTCCCGAACCTTATCACACCCTTTATGGGCAATACTCTAAGCAACACCTTCTCTCCCACCATATATGCAACATCACGAACCTTCCGGATCGGCAAAACTCTTTTGTCTAGACTATGCCGTGTGAAGCCAATCCTGGATCAACTTTACCTTTTCCAACGCATCCTGAACTAGATCCGTGCGCAATAACCTAGCCTCTCTTAGCTCAAACTACCCAACTAGAGATCGACATCGCCTCCTATATAAGTCCTCATAAGGAGCCATCTGAATACTCGATTAGTAGCTGCTATTTTAGGCAAGTGGTAGAAATTGATCCCAAGAACCGCCCGAAATCCATAACATAAGCGCGTAGCATATCCTCTAATATCTGAATTGTGGGCTCGGCCTGCCCGTCCATCTGGGGGTGGAATGTTGTACTCAACTCAACCCGTGTCCCTAGCTCTCGCTGCACTGCTCTCCAAAACTACGATATGAACTACGTGCCCCAATCATAAATAATCAAAACCGGCACACTGTGAAGGCGAACAATCTCGCGAACATAGATCTCGGCCAATCGTTATGAAGAATAGACAGTCATGATAGGAATGGAATGTGCGGACTTAGTCAACCGGTCCACAATCACCCAAATAGCATCGAATTTCTTCAAAGTTCATGGGAGCCCAACAACGAAGTCCATGGTGATACGTTCCCGTTTTCACTCAGGAATCTCAAGCCTCTAAAGCAAACCGCCCGGCCTCTGATGCTCGTACTTCATCTGCTGACAGTTCAAGCACTGAGCCACATACTGTACTATATCTTTCTTCATTCATCTCTATCAATAGTGTTGCCTCTAGTCCTGATACATCTTCGTGGCACCCAGATGAATGGAATACCCTGAACTTTGAGCCTCCTCAAGAAATCTGCATGACAAGAATAAGTGAAGTTTTCTAATGGTTCGGTAGCCTTTTGAAGATAAGTACAGACGTCTCTGTACCGCAAGGCTCTACTAAACCTAGTTATGACTCGTGAGACCTAAGTAACCTAGTGCTCTGATACCAACTTGTCACGACCCAAAATCCCATCCCGTCGTGACGGCGCCTAACACTTTACAAGGCAAGCCAACAATCACGTAACGAAGACACATTTGAGTTAAAACATAATTTAATAAGCTCAACAGTGAAAGTCTCATAAATAACTGATAAAAACAACTGTAACTCAACTACAACCATCCGAAAATCCTGGTGTCACCGCGTACATGAGCTACTAAATGTCAACATAGTCTAAAACTCTAGTACAACTGTCTGAGAAAATAGACGGTACTTAACAAAAGGAAAGGAAGGAGAGTCAATGTCTGCGGGTGTCATAGCAGCTACCTCGAAATATCCGAGCAGGTACTACCACCAGATCTCGAAATCACCGCGTCCAGATGTATCTGGATCTGCACACAAAGTGCAAAATGTAGTAGTAGTAACCAACCCAATGTACTAAATAAGTAACAGGACTAACCTTGGGCAGAAAGCAGTGACGAGCTCAGAAGAATACAGTCAGAACCAAAAATAATGACAACACAGATATAATAGAAGAATGACAGTAATAACTCAGAGAAACCTTCCATGTTCAGCTCATTCACAGTAAAGAAATTTAGGCATGCTTTCAAGTTCAACAATTTAAACCCAACACTAATAAAATTTTCCAAGTACAACTAGCATGAGGAATGTTACATCTCTATGGCTACATGTCAAAATATGCATGTCAAACGTATTGTATCACAGTGATAATCCCAGGTACTCACACTCTCATAGTACTCAATCTATCTATCTCCAATCCCCAATTAATGACAGACAATAACTTAGCACTGTATGGGTGCCTGGCATCAGTGCCCCTCACCAAATCACGTGTATGTAAATCATTGTGCCTGATGCAGCATAATAATAATAATAATAATAATAATAATAATAATAATAATAATAATAATAATAATAATAATAATAATAAAGCCAATATGGCATGCTGCGGCGCACAACCCGATCCACAATAACACTCACAATACGGCTCTCAGGCCGACCTTATTCATCAATCTCTCAAGTCTCAAGGCTCACAACCTCGTACTACTCCACCCAAACAATATTAATATGTGATGTAACAGTGGATGAAAACAGGGACTTAGATATGATATGAAAATGACGGATCATGACTTGTACACAATTCAAATTTAAGCAAATAACTCAAAACAACAAAATGAACCTCACTAGGCCTTAACAGAATTAGCACATAGCCTAAACATGTTTTTTTTTTAACATGAATTACAGTTCAATTATTCTAACAAGTAAGGATTTCACGGATAGAACAAGACTTCCTAACAACACAGTCCAAAAGAATCAACCGAATCATGAATACCACGGTGCACGCCTACACGCCCGTCACATAGCATGTGTGTCACCCCAGCACAAACCATATAACACATTTTCCAGGGATTTATACCCTCAGTTCCAAGTTTAGAAGTGTTACATACCGCAAAGTAAGCAATCCAACAAACTCCTGCCTCATAAATTGGCCTCCAAACGACTCAAATCTAGTCACAAACAACTTAGTATAATCAATACAAGCTATAGGAATTGATTCCATATGATAAAGCTAAGTTCTTTAACCATATTCAAAAAGTCAACCCAAGAGCCCACGCTTTGGAAACCAGCAAAATTCATAAAATTTGAACACCTATTCAATAACGAGTCCAACCATAACAAAATCATTCAATTGCAACCACAAATCAACCCTCATACCCTCAAATCTTGCTCTCTAGTACCTAGTCCAAAATCCCCCAAATTTAACCTAAAAAGACATAATATAGGTTGGAAAATCAATGGATATTCAATACTAATGGATAAAAGTAATTAAAAGTTGCTTACCTCCTGATTTGCATGAAATCCCTCAGACAAATCGCCCTTTGCCGAGATCCACAAGTCAAATTATGAAATAATACCCTAATCCACGATTTGGAGTTTTTAAATCTACCCATGCGCTCCTCCTTCACAAACGCGGAAAATGTCTCGTGCACGCGAAGCACAAAAATCCTCAGCTGCCAATTCCTCCTTCGCGAAAAAGACACCTTTGTCGCGAATTCATGATGTTTGCTCCAATGCCTACGCGAATGCGACCCCTCTCCCGCAAAAGCATAGGCTTACATGCCCGGTGCCCGAACCGGTTACGCGAACACGAGTCCACTTTCATGATCGCGATGCACAGACCCACTAGACCTTTGCGAATCATCCAACTTCTCGTGAACGCGATGCAAAAACTACGCCAGTAACCCAAGGACACTTCACACACGAGACCTCACATGCGAACGCATATAAGGAAACCATATAGAACCATTCAGCAGTCCAACCTGTCAAAAAATGAGCCGAACATGATCTGAATCACACCCGAGGCCTTCGGGACCCCATTAAATCACATCAAACAACACCGAAATCAGGAATCACACCTCAATTCAAGCCTAATGAACTATTGAACTTCCAACTTCTAAAACCAATGTCGAAACACACTAAACCATCTCCGACTGACTTCAAGTTTTGCACACAAGTCATAAATGATACAACGGACCTATTTGAACTCCCGAAACCAAAATTCGAGCCTGATATCAACAAAGTCAACTCTCGGTCAAACTTCTCAATTTTTCAATCATTCAACTTTCTAACATTCGCCAATTCAAGCCAAAACGACCAACTAACCTTAAAATCAATATCCGGAATACTCCTAAGTCCGGAATCACCATACACAGCTATTGAAACCATCAAAACTCCATTCCAGATTTCTTTACTCATAAGCCATCATCCGGGCAACTCTTTCAACTTAAGCTTCCAACCTTGGGCTAAGTGTCCCAATTCATTTCGAAACACCCCCTGGAGCCAAATCAACCACCCCGACAAGTCAAATAACCACAAATAAACATAGAATAAGAAATAAATGGGGAACGAGGCTACAATACTCAAAACGACCAGCTGGGTCATTACACTGATGTTCATACTTCACACGTTGACAATTAAAACACTGAGATACATAAGCAATGATGTCCTTCTTCATCATTTACAACCAATAGTGTTGTTTCAAGTCATGGTACTTCTTTGTGACACCTAGGTGAATGGAATAGCGTGAACTGTGAGCCACCTCAAGGATTATCTCTCTCAACCCATCAACATTTGGGACACATATCCGGCCCTGAATCTGCGTGACACCATCATCACCAATCAAAACATCCTTAGCACTACCCCGATGAATCGTATCCTTCAACACCAACAAGTGAGGATCATCAAACTGGCGAGCCTTAATACGCTCTAACAACGAAAATTGTGCCACAACACAAACAAGAATCCGGCTAGGTTCCAAAACAACCAATTATATAAATCGATTGGCCAAGGCCTGAACATCCATATCTAGTGGCCTCTCCACTACCGGTAAATATGCCAAACTACCCATGCTCTCTGCCTTCCTACTCAATGCATCGGCCACTACATTTTCCTTCCCCGAATGATATAATATGGTGATATCATAGTCTTTTAACAACTCTAACCATCTCCGAAAATGCAAATTATGGTCTTTCTGCCTGAACAGTTGCTTGAGAGTCCGATGGTCAGTATAGACCTCACATGCAACGCCGTGTAGATAGTGCCTTCAAATCTTCAATGCATGAACAACGGTTGCTAACTCTAAGTCATGCACACGGTAATTCTTCTCGTGAACCTACAAGTACCGAGACACATAGGAAATCACCTCGCTATCCTACATCAACACTGCAGCACGCCCAATGCACGATGCATCACATTACACGGTGTAAGATCCTGAACCAGTAGGCAACATCAACACTAGGGTTGTAGTCAATGCAGTCTTTAGCTTCTAAATGCTCAACTCACACCCGTCAAAAAAATCTGAAAAGAGCACTCTTCTGGGTCAACTTGGTCAATAGGGCTGAGATAGATGAAACCCCTCTACAAACCGGCAATAATAACCCCCCAAACCCAAGAAGCTCCGAATCTCTATAGCTAAAGTAGGTCTAGGCTGGTTTTGAACTTCCTCAATCTTCCTAGGATCTACCTTAATACCCTTGGAAGATACAACATGGACCAAAAAGGCAACCAAGTCCAACCATAACTCACAGTTTGCAAATTTGGCATATAACTGACAATCCCTCATAGTCTGAAGTACGATCCGCAGATGTTGCTCATGCTCCACTCGAATGTAGGTGTAAATCAAAAATTCATCAAGGTATATAATAACAAAAGAATACAGATAGGGCTTGAACACCCGGTTTATCAAATACATAAAGGCTACTAGGGCTCAAGCCAAATTGACATCAGTAGAGACTCATAGTGACCATACCGAGACTGAAAAGTTATCTTAGGGAAATTCTGTCACGACTGACCTCGGGGAGCGCGACCAGCGCTCAACCGAGATACCCCGGTTAAGCAAGCCTGCTAGATTCCTTCTACCCAACCTTGCCCATTAACAATATAAGAATTAGTACAACTGATAGACATGAGAAGAGTCAAGTGTTCCATATTCTTTTTCCATTACTAAAGGATATCCATTTATGATTTTCAAAATATTACAAGTTTATAGATATGGTGAATACATGTTTGCCCAAATACCAACCCCTACTAGTTTAACTCCCAACATCAAACACCACCCACAACTTGTCTACAGAGCCTCTACGTACAACAGAAGAGTTGTATGGAAGTGCCGGCAACAAGGTCCCAGCTAAACGTCAAAACATAAAGTACAACGCCAAATGACATGAAGCCCGAAACAGAGTAGGGCTCACCATAATCTGCTGAATAGTGAGTAACTGCTAACGAGGATCAAAACCGCCCACTAACGAACTACCTGCATCCATTGAAGATGCAGCATCCCCGGCAAAAGGGATGCTAGTACTGTCATGGGTTGCTTTCTAGCCTCGCCCCATGACCCCTTGGACGCGCCCCGTGGAGTCCGGGCAAGACTCCCAATGCCTAGCACCACGATCGGCCCCGTGGTCTCAGCAGCGCCAAGTGACAAGCGCGCACGTGCCTCTGTCGCCCCACCGAAACTCCTTGCCGGCGTCCAGCGGCTTGCGAGTGCCAACAGCGCCGCACGCACAAACAATGGCGCGCGCACCCATCATGATCCAAGCGCCAGCACCCAGCCGCAGGCAGACACAAAAAGTGCCGCGCGCAGCGACAGCAACGCGCGCGCAGACCTTAATGCTCAAGACAAAAGTTGCTTCCATTGGACTTGTTTCTACCTTGTAGAAGTCTAAGTCCTTTCATTGTAAATAGAGAGTAGTTTTACCTCATTTTACATTCAGTGTCCCCCTACAGCTTTCATAGGTCAACTCATGTAACTTTGGTTTATTTCTTTTACGCATTATTAGGGGGGATCAAGAATTCAAACATTCAAGCAAGTAAACTATTTCTCTGTACTGGTGTCTCTCCCCCTCGACACCGCATAGCTTTTGTAATAGATTTCATTTCGTCAATGCAATCAGCTTTCATTCATCAATTGTTCATTTCAGTTCTCTTAGACGCTCACAACATTGGTTTTTCCGTACGGCACTGACAATATAGTCTAGCGTACAGAGGGGACCTTATTTGGCGGACAACAATCGCACTGACATCGATTGCTTAGCGTTACGTCGCCCTTCCAGAGAACCTCAGGAAGGCGCTGCGTAATAGTTGGTATCAGAGCCTAGGCTCGACATCGGACGGGGGATAACATTGCAATTATCACCATTTTGTACAATGGTGAATCATGGGGATCGCATCGTGACCCTTGAGGAGACGGTTGACGCATTACGGCCCATCATGGAAACTGTGCCTGGTCTTTTGATCTAAAGACCAGCCTAGTGCAAAGGTTGGACGACCTAGATCGCAGGATGCACCAGGCCGAAGTTGACATTGCAAACATCAGTCGGGACTCTGAGGAAGACCGGCAAACAACAGCCGTTGAGGCAGTTGAAATTCATGGAAAATTCAAGGACCTCCAACATGAGCGTGCCGAAGATTTAGCTCATGGGGTAGTAGAGGCAGACAGAATAACTGCCATGCAGCAAACCATAGACAACTTGACAGGCCAGCTCAATGTTGTCAATGCTGCCCTTCAAGGCCTGCTCAGAGGAGGCGACAACCATATCAAGGGTGCCATGAACATTGCCCCCATGCCACAAAAGCTGAAAATTCCTGAGCCAAAGCCATACAACGGGGCTCAGGATGCTAAAGGAGAGGAGAACTTCATCTTCGACATCGAGCAGTACTTCGATCCTGTAGGACAATTGGAAGAATCCAGAAAGGTAGCAACTGGTGCCACGTATCATCAGGGCGAAGCTAATCTCTGGTAGCGAGTGAAATACGAAGCCATTAGGGCTGGTGAATATACTCTCCAGACATAGGCGGAACTGAAGCAGCCATACACCTGCAGTTCTCCCGGAAAATGTGGAATAAAATGCCCGAAGAAAGCTGTGGGAACTCCGCCAGACCAGGTTAGTGCAGGATTACGTGCGAAAATTCTCTGCACTCATGCTAAACATACGAGACATAGGGGACAAAGACAAAGTCTTCGCATTCATAGAAGGTTTGAAACCTCATGCCCGTGCAGACCTACTACAACAGAGGGTAGATACCTTGCCCAGGGCGATCCAAGCTGCTGAATGCCTTGGGGATTACAACGGGAGCCAACCAAGCAATGGTGGCCCAAGCAGAAATGAGGGAGATTGAAGTGCATTCCAAACCTAAGACTCCTTCATCAAGCAGCAACAGCGCTACAACAATCAATAACAATAAGGGGAGAAAGCCCCCTTCAGAATGTCGTCATTGCGGCAGGGAACATGCACATGCATAGATCAACGCGCATCAGACTGTTGAAGATGGGTCAAACGAAGACTCAGACGACGCAGAGCAAGTTGGTGCCTTCAATGCATTTGTTGGCTCCATCCTTGATACCTTGGCGGGAACCAGTGCTGGTGACCCTAAGAAGAACGCATGCCTAATCGCCAAGAAAGGGAAAGATAAGGCGGATGAGAGGCCTCCTACCACAAAAGAGATAACCCTCATGTTCGTCGAAATGAAAGTAAATGGCAGACCCATCCGAGCAATGATAGACACAGGTGCTACCCATAACTACTTAGCCTCAACTTAGGTAGAGCGCCTCGGTCTAGTTGTGAAGAAGAGCAGTGGCCCTGTCAAGGCTATCAACTCAGCACCCCAGCCAGGAGTTAAATAGCCAAAGAAGTGCCAATGAAGCTTGGCCCATACTAGGGAAGATTCGACCTAAACATAGCTATCATTGATGACTTCGAGCTGATAGTGGGATTGGAATTCCTGAGGCAAACCAACACCATACCAGTACCATATGCCAACATGCTCCTGATGATGGGAGACAACGGGGCCAAACCCCGCATCATTCCATGCAAACCCATAAAGATGGCCGCTGAAAACATCTCGGTCATGCAATCGAAAAAGGGAGTCAAAAGAAATGAACCCAAGGTTCCAGCTACCCTCAACATCAAAAATCAAAAATCACATCATCGGCGTCAAACAACTGATGGCGCCCCTCAGTGCGCGAAGACTTGTCAAGCATGCCAGAAGGGCAAGTCCGATTGCCCAGCACATGCGGACTCTTGGAGTTGCTACTTGTCCCACAGAGACCATGGGAAAACATTTCCCTCAATTTCATCACAGCATTACCCAAGGTCGGAGATCTTGCAACCATCCTTGTTGTAGTAGACCGGTTTTCCAAGTATGCCACATTCATAGTAGCCCCACAAAACATATCGACAGAAGATACAGCTAGACTCTTCTTCTCTCATATTGTCAAATATTGGGGCATGCCCAAGACATCATTAGTGACTACGACTCACGCTTCACTAGCAAATTTTGGACCCATCTCTTTGGGTGCCTCGGATCCACATTAGCCACAACTTAAACTTTCATCATCAGGCAGATGGCCCGACAGAACGGTTCAATTATATGCTGGAGGAATCTACCACTTTGCAACTGGGTCATAGAAGAATTGGTGAAGCTTCTGGATGCTGCTCAACTGTGTTTCAATTCACAAAAGTGCACCATTACAAACAAAAGCGCTTTTGAAATTGTTACCGGACAGCAACCGCTACTCCCACAGATTGTGAATGCACCAAACATGCCAAAATCACCTCAAGCTGCCAGTTTCTCGAAAGAATGGGAGCAAACCACGGAGATAGTGCGGAGTTACCTTGTCAAAGTCCAAGAGAGGGAAACGAGGTATGCAGAACAAAACCTTCGCTTTTTCCAACACCAAACAGGAGACAAAGTAATGCTAAGAATTCCTAACCGGTACTTGGTTGCAGAGAGAACCCATGACCCTTGCCTATTACAACAATACATCGGACACATGTCCATTGTAAGACGCATTGGGACAGCCACATACCAGGTCAATACTCCAGCCTGGTGGAAAATCCATCCTGTATTCCATGTCAGCCGCCTCAAATCATTTCGGAAAGACATGGAGCATCATTCAAATAATCACCCCACAAGACGGAGGGGAGCAAACCTCCCAGCCAACAAGAGCCTGATCAATCATCATCATCATGCAGGTAAGGCTCCGAGGACGTTGCCAACTCAGGTGGGGGAGAATGTCATGGACTGCTTTCCAGCCTCACCCCATGACCCCTTGGACGCGCCTCGTGGCGTCTGGGCAAGCCTCCCAGCGCCTAGCGCCACGGTCGGCCCCGTGGTCTCGGCAACGCCAAGTGACAAGCGCGCACGTGCCTCTGTCACCCTACTGAAACTCCTTTCCAGCACCCAGCGGCTTGCTAGTGCCAACAGCGTCGTGCGCACAAACAATGTCGCGCGCACCCATCATGATCCAAGTGACAAGCGCGCACGTGCCTGTGTCGCCCCACTGAAACTCTTTGCCGGCGCTCAGCGGCTTGCGAGTGCCAACAGCGTCGCGCGCACAAACAATGATGCGCGCACCCATATGATCCAAGCACCAGCACCCCAACCGCAGGCAAACACAAAAAGTACCGCGCGTGCCGACAGCAACGCACGCGCAAACCCTGATGATCAAGACAAAGTTGCTTCCATTGGACTTGTTTCTGCCTTGTAGAAGTCTAAGTCCTTTCATTGTAAATAGAGAGTAGTTTTACTTCATTTTACGTTCAGTGTGCCCCTATAGCTTTCATAGATCAACTCATGTAACTTTGGTTTATTTCTTTTAAGCATTATTAGGGGGGATCAAGCATTCAAACATTCAAGCAAGTAAATATTTCTCTGTACTGGTGTCTCTCCCCCTCGACACCGCATAGCTTGTATAATAGATTTCATTTCATCAATGCAATTAGCTTTCATTCATCAATTGTTCATTTCAGTTCTCTCAGACGCTCGCGATATTGGTTTTCCCATACGGCACTGACAATATAGTCTAGCATACGGAGGGGACCTCATTTGGCGGACAGCAATCGCACTGCCATCGATATTTTAGCCTTATGTCGCTCTTCTAAAGAACCTCAGAAAGGCGTCGCGTAATAGTACATATGGAATAGTACTAGTACGTAAAGCGAAATGTCCTCTTTCAAAATAGAATGCCAAAATAAGATAGGGAAAACAATAGAAAAAGCAAGTCACAATCAACAATATCCAAATGCCCAGTTAAAACATAAAAATTTTCAAAATACGAAGATAATATATATATATATATATATATATATATATTTGGTTGGGAGATTATTAGCAGCGATATACCATCGTGTTTTTAGCACAGAGACCGATCACGCCCGATCGACTAGGCCATCTCCCCGCGAACAATGTTGTTTGACATGTGATGCGAAAAAAAAGGTGTTACCAAGAGCAGTACCAACATGTGCGCAATAAGGCGTCTGATTACCATCCGAGCTGATAAGTCGTCTTCCCACGTATGCCGTGTGAGTCGACATTAAATCCATGACTATCAACAATCTCATCCCAATTAAAGGGAATAATTACAGTCACATCAATATGTCAATCTCATCCCAAATAAAGAGAATAATCACAATCCACTCCTACGCCAGCACGTTTAGTTTCGGGTTTGGTTTACGACCCACCCTTCCTCGGTTTGCTAATAATACTCCCAAAAACATTTTTTTTCCTACACAAGGGAAACAAAAGCAAAAACATGTGTTATATTCACCTCATTATCTTTCACACTATATATATCTCCATACTTATGATTCTTCATTCATGGCACGTTGGCCGTATTTTGTATTTCATATTTTCATTTCTTTACTTTCATGGATCATCATCATAAATATCAACAAATAGAATATTCCGAAAAGTACAAAGTTAGGTTATTGGTAATGGAAACTTTAGACCCAATAGGTTTCTTTCCAAATAATGGGTCAAACTGACCAGCAATAGAAACAATTCAATTCAAGTGCTCTAGTTACAACAACCATGGCCACATTTTATACCTCACTCTTACTTCTTCCACTTCCGAACTTAGTCACAGTTTATCAACAATAAGGATACTTGAAAATCGGGATTAGATATGTATATGAACAATAAGAGTCTGCACATTGAGTTTTTTTCCACAACTTGGCATAATACCTTCCAATAAACTATGATTGAAATCATAATATTCCGACACATTGGTCAAGTTTGAATACATTCCCGAAGGAGAGCACAATACGGTACACATTTCTAGTATGTATCTTTCAACACAAGCTTACTCGGGATAGTGAAATTTATAAGGAATAACTTGAAACATGGAAACTAGGAACATGGGCCAACCACACTTGAAACTTACGGGGACATTATGGAATCTAATTCTAAAAGAGAATTTTAGCCAACATTCCTTGTTTGAGCTTTCCTTAAGTTACTACAACGCCCCAACACGTCTAGCAATAACAATCTATAAGAAGATAGCGAAAATCGGTTAATAATTAGAAGGATTCCCATGATGTAACTCTCTTAGGATTTTTTTCAAACACCTAGTATACAAAATAGACTATAAAGCTCTTCAATGGTAATCCATTCCTCCCTCAACCAATTTCAACAAGAAACTAACCAAAATATTTCGTTAACCCCAAATACTACAACCTATTGTCACATGCATGGCCTATTTCCAATCCCACAATATACTTGAACTCATAACCTCTTGCATGAAAGATTAGGAGTGGGACTTACCCGGATAGATGATAATCTAGTGATCGGCTTCCTTGATTCTTGAAGATTGGTGCAAGAATGGGTGTTAGAATGCTAGATTTCTTCCTTCTCTAGCTAAAATGCTCTTCCCTCTCTCTAAAATCATCAGACAATCGTTCCAAATAAGCCCCAAAAGTCTGTAGTCGCAGAATGGACCTGAAAATAGATATGTAGCCCGCAAAATGGACTGCGAAAGTGATGCCCAAAAACTGGAATGGTCTGTGATAGGTCTGCGATCCGCAGACAACTTATGCTGCCGCAAAATAGACTGCATAATCACCAAATAAAATTCTTCATACAAAATCTGTGATGAATGTGCGGACCGCGAAATGGATATGCGATCACAGAATGGGACGCAAAACGACCTTCAAAATTCAATAATTTTTCTGCTCAACTTTGCGACGAGTATGCGTCCAGCGGAGTGGCTCTGCGGTCGCGAAACTGAGCACATAATCACCTTCTTCTGCCAAAAATTTCCATCAAACCCTCAGTGCATTCTTCAACCCAAAAAGTCCGTACCGCAGAAGAATTTCTACCAAATTCATAAGCCTACCTCGGCACCACGAAACTTTAAATACCTTGGCGAAATTTTGCGGGGCCTTACAAATCCGATGCCCTAATCATCAACTTATGGTAGCTAGATCTCAAGTAAATCTTGGAAAACATCTTGGTACCCTGAAGCTGATCAAATAAGTCATCAATCCTTGGCAACGAATACTTATTCTTAGTAGTGACTTTGTTCAACTACCGATAGTCTATACACATCCTCATCGTCCCATCCTTTTTCTTCACAAAAAATAGTGGTGCACCCCAAGGCGAGACACTCGTTCTAATGAATCCCTTATCAGGAAAATCCTACAACTGCTCCTTCAATTGTTTCAACTCAACTGAGGCCATACGCTATAGTGAGGTAGAATAGGCTGAGTTTACAGAACCAAGTCAATGCAGAAGTCGATATCTTTGTGGGGTGGCATCCCCGGCAAATAAATAGGGAACACCTCTGGGAACTCATGCACTAATGGTACTGAATCCATGGAAGGAACCTCCGCACTAGGATGACGGATATAGGAAAAATATGTCGTACAACCCTTCTCAATCATATGTCGAGCCTTTACATATGAAATGACCCTGCTAGTAGAATGGCCTGTAGTCCCTCTCCACTCTAATCGAGGCAACCCAGACATGGCGAATGTCACAGTCTTGGCGTGACGGTGAAAAATAATGTAATAAGGTGACAGCCAATCCATGCCTAAGATCACGTCAAAATCCACTCTATCAAGAAGTAGAAGGTCTACCCTAGTATCGTAGCTATTAATTATGACTAAACAAGCACGACATACCCAGTGTACCACAATAGAATCTTCAATAAGTATAAACATATAAACAGGAACACTCAAAGAATCATGAGACATATCAAAATATGAAGCAAAATAGGATGATACATATGAATAAGTGGAACCCGGATCAAACAGAACTGAAGTATCTCTATGGCAAAATGGAATAATACCTGTGATGACCGCATCCGATGACTGTGCCTTGGATCTAGCTGGGAACGCATAAAAATGGGCTAAGCCCCACCACTCTGACCTTTGCCTCTCGAATGGCCTCTAACTGGCTGGCCTCCACCTCTAACAGCCTGACCACCACCTCTAGCTTCCTGACCCCTACCTCTAGCTGACTGAGGGGGCGATGGAGCAATCAATGGCCTGCTGCTCCACAATCTAGGACAGTACCTCCTGATATGACCTGTGTTACCGTACTCAAAGAAACCTCGCAACTGGCCTAACTGCTGAGCCTGAGATGATCCCTGATGACTTGAATGACCTAGAAGAACTACAGTTACCCCAACCACTGTGTGCTACCTGAGCGCTGATTGAATTGGTCTGTAAGGATGGCTTCTACCGAATGAACCTCTACCTCCAGATGAAGTACCACTAGAACCACCAAAATGACGAGGCCTCTTCTTAGATACTGCCTCTCTACCCTGACCATGATCTTCTCGATCCGTCTAGCAATCTCAACAACTCACTAGAAAGAAATATCATCTCTAGTCTCCTTGGCAATCTATAGCCTGATACCAAAAGTAAGGCCATTTATGAATCTCCTCACCCTATCCTTCTCCGTAGGGATCAAGATTAGTGCATGGCGAGATAAGTCCAAAAATCTGGTCTCGTACTGCGTAACAGTCATGCTACAATGCTGTAGACGCTCAAACTAGCTACCGTACTCCTCTCTCAGAGTAAATGGAACGAACTTCTCCAAAAATAGCTGTGAGAACTGATCCTAAGTGAATGGAGGTGAACCTACTAGTCTGTCTCAAACATAGTCTTGCCACTATCTCTTAGCAGAGCCGGTCATCTGAAACACTATGAAGTCGACTCTGTTGGACTCCACAATACCGATGTTTCACAACACCTCGTGGCAACGATCTACATAATCCTTTGGGTCCTCAGAAGGTGTACCACCAAAATGATTAGGAACGAGCTTGGTGAACTTATCCAACCTCCTCAGCCCCTCAGAAGACACCGCGAGCCTCTCCCCAGACTGTGTAGCAATAATGGGCTGAACTACTCCTATTGATGGAACCGCCAGGGTCTGATATATGGGAGCCATCTGCTCCGGAGAGTGAGTGGCGGAGTCTGGAATCCTCCTCCAACCTGAGAGACAGTTGGTGCCATATGAAATACTCCGGCTTGGGCCACACTCTCCATAAGGCAAACTGGGCGGACTACAGCATCCTAAAGTACGGTAGTGGCAATAAACCCCTCCCGGACCAGAGCTGGTCCAGCTGGCACAGTCTGAACAAGGACCTCCTCCTCCTGCTCGATCTAAGGCCCTGCAATAGGTGCTGCTGCGTGTGCTCTAGGTTGAGCTCTGCCTCGGCCCCTACCTCGAGTAGTGGTTGCAACCTGGGGCTCCGGATCCTGTTCGGCTGTGGATATTGTGCGTGTCGTCATCATCCGCGATAGAACAAGAATAGAATGGTTCAAACTTCAGTGATAGAATAAAGTCGCACGATAGAGAAACAAAGAAGTGACATTTCCTAAAGCTCTATAGCCTCCAATGTACCGATCCTCAAAACTCTACTAAGCTTGATTATGACTCGTGAGACCTAGGCAACCTATTACTCTGATACCAACTTGTCACGATCCAAAATCTCAATTGTTGAGTCGTAATGACGCCTAACATCCACTTGCTAGGGAAGCCAACATTAGCAAAGTACTTAACAATTTTAGCAATTTAAAAGCAAAACATTAATAATATGAAACTGCAATAATCTAAAATAGATGAGATAAATACAAACATAACGCGGTCTAAACATATCCCAGAAATCTGGAGTCACGAATACATGAACAACTAGAGTACGATAAATAAAGTCCGAATGAAATACAACTGTTTAAAACAAAAGTAATCAGTAAAGACATAATAGAATAAGACTTCAGGGACTGCGAACATCATCAGCTCTCCTTCAATTATCCTCAACAAAATCCGGGCAAAACTCCTCTATGCGCCGTTGGGACCAAGATCGGGATCTACACAAGAAATGCAGAAGTGTAGCATGAGTACAACCAACTCCATGTACTCTGTAAATGCCGAGCCTAACCTCGACGAAGTAGTGACGAGGCTATGGCAAGACACTCACAATAAACATCTACGAATAATAATAACAGAGTACAGAAATAGAATGTAAAGCAGTAAACTCATATAAATGGACCCGAAGATCAACTACCAAAGGACCCTAGAATAATATGATCTCAAACCTCACATCACAATACTGAGAATAAATCCTACAACCACAAACAACTACAGCACATCAACTCTGTTGTAGTGTGCAACCCGATCCCAACACCAAATACAATAACAATTGTGGCATGCAACCCGATCCTAATATCATATCATATCATATCATTATGTGTTACGGCGTGCAACCCCGATCCAATTATTAATTCATTTCAATATTGTTACAGCTTGCAACCCGATCCCAATATCAATTCATTAATCATAAATAACTCAACAGAACCAATAATAGAAATTTTAACACAAAAGGGGAAATAAAACATGCGAAACATTAAGGAACTACCGGTTCAAACTGGGAATAACTAATACCTCGTGGTCCCAAACATTGGCAATACATTAGTACATAAATATTTAAATGGCTAGCATACATGAAATAATTTAATAAAGTGCACCAAGTAATATAAGGATAATAAAAGCAAGTAAAACATGAGACAATGAAAATATACAATTAAGCAAGTAAGAACATGTAGCAGGTAAGCAGGTCTTGAGTGAGAAAAAAACAAACCGAAACAACTAACAATTAAATAACAGATAACAAGTGAAGCGTGGATAACAATTAAGAACATGTGGCAACTAGGCCATGTAACAAGAGATAACATAGAATAAATGAAGACAAGGAAGTACATAGCTCAATCCCGCATGCTTTAATCCCATAATGGCATATATCATCACATCGCATATACATTATTTCTCCACATAACTCACATAACAAATAAACTAACAAGTCCTAATTCCCTCAGGTCAAAGTTAGACATGACACTTACCTCACTTCGCAACCAAATCAATCAACCAGCCACGGCCTTTCCTTTCGAACAAGCCACTAAACCAACCAAATCTAGCAAAATATCGTTGAACAATTCAACATAAGCTTTAGAAACTACACACGAAAAAAAGGATTTATTTTTTGATGAATTTGAAAAGGCCAACAAATGTCAACCCGGGGCCCGCTTGGTCAAAATCCTAGATCCGGACCAAAATTCAATTATCCATTCACCCTAAGTCCGGTTATGTGATTTGTTTCGAAATCCAACCTCAATTTGATATTAAAAACTCAAGAAAAAATGTGTAATTGAAAGAAAGTGGATTAGAGTTGCTTACCAATGATTTTATGAAGAAAAGCTCTCAAGAAAATCGCATCTAGAGTGTTAGAGTTAGGAAATGGTGTAAAATGAGCTAAGTCCTACTTTTTCCATCTTTTACCCAGCTGCAGGTGTCGTATTTGCGAACTCTAGTTCGCATATACGATGCCCGCAAATGCGACATACAGATTGCAAATGTGATCAGTGTATCAGATGCCTAGAAGTCGATAATGCGATAATTTATTCACAAATGCGAAGTTTCCCCCATCGTAATTGGGCCCAAAAACTTCGCAAATATGAAGCTGACATTTGTTACCTGTGGTCGCAAATGCGACCAAGTTGTTCGCAAAAGCGGCTTCAGACACTTTGCAAATGCGAGGTTACCCATCCCAGGCCCCTACTTGCAAATACGAACTCTTGTTCGCAATAGCAAGGCTCGCAAATGCGAGCCAGACCTCGCATTTGAGAGATCTGCAATAGGCAGCAGCAAGTTAATTGCACCAGCTATCTTCAAACCATCCAAACTCATCCGAAACTCACCCGAGCCCCTCGGGCTCTATACCAAATACGCACACAAGTGTAATAACATCCTACAAACTTGCTCACTGCCTCAAATTATCAAAATAACATCAAGTAACAAGAATCGATCATCAGAACTCATGATTTTCAACTTGAAAATTCATTTTCACAATTTTTCACATAACACGTCGAAATGCGTTCGGGTCACCCCGAACCCCAACCAAAAGTATGTACAAGTCCAAAAACATCATACAAACCTACATGAATCGTCAAAACATTGATCCGAGGTCGTTTAACATGAATGTTGACCGTCGTCAACTCAAGTCCCATTTTAAGCTTAAAATCACTTTTTCTTCACAATTTTTACGTAAAAACTTTCCGAAAAACGACACGGACCACGCGCACAAATCAATAAACATCAAATAAAGCTAACGAGGTTTTGGAACATGAAAATAAAGGCAAGTACTCAAAATGACCTATTAGATCGTCACATATGAATTAATTAAAACTACAAATTCATATTAAAGCTAGAGTACATGGCTGTGTTCCTAAATAATATGCTGGAGATTGACTGCACTCCACATATAATTTACAATAATATGCTGGATATTGTAATATATAAAGTATAATTTACAATAATATGCTGGATATTGTAATATATAAAGTTCAAATCTCTCATTCCGATAACCAGTATAAGGTTATGGATATTCAAACGATTACCTATGGACTACCAGTATAATATCAAGGAAAAAATTCATATGTTTTTTCATCAAATATTTTCCGTTGTTACATTAAAAGATAGACTAGACTGCTATTTTTCCTATCTTCTACGTCACGTCTTCTTTTGGCAAATTTATTTACGTTGTAAGAATCACTAACAGAATATGAAATGAACTATTTGCTGGTAGTTAGTTCATTTACCTATAAATGATCTTTCTATTTTGGTTACATACAGACACAAAAACAAATCAAAAAATGAAAAAAAAAACAAAAAAACACTTATAATCCATACAAAATTATAAAGAACCAACAAAACGCACAAAATCCTCCACCTTCACCAATTGATATCCAAAACGAATATCCAAGCTATCAGGCTAGAGGTCGAAAATTTAACTAATGATCTCAATCTTGTGGGCCAGACTCTAGAGGAGGAAATGCATCATATTTTTGGACTTTTGCAGAACATTCTTGAAAATATTGAGAATGGTTGTGGTGGAAATGACGGAAGCTTCTTCCCAGAATTATTATTATTATTATTATTATTATTATTATTTTTCCTTCAGTTAATGAAGGGTTATCTATATTTACCAATGGCAAGCTTAGGTTATGTTAAATTATATTCGATTTTACTTTTCATTTGACATTGCAACAAAATAGGTCGAGATAATATCCTTGAATTCTTTACCTCTGAACACACGTCTAATAAATTGGACCTTCAAGCCACTAGGTAAGCACGACCAGTATAATATACCGAGTGTCGAAGGTTTTCTTCTTGTTTTTCAAAAATACATTAAATAAATAACAATCACTTAAAGCAAATCAATATCTAATTTAAAAATAAAAATTAAATAGTATCGATTACTTTTCATTTGACATCCGCAATAAAAATAGGTCAAGAAAATAACATACTTGAATTCTTTAAACTCGAAGAACAGTTGTAATAATCCAGTATCATAACTCTATCGACGAGCTTAAATTCATCGATGCCAAAATCAATCTCTCTCTCTCTGGAGGAATACCAGGAAGTTCTTCAAGAAACACTTCTGGATATTCATTCACTACTTGAACAGACTAAAGAGTTTGTGACTCAACATTCATATCCCTGACGCTTCCCTCTGGACGCTTCCCATGACGCGTACCAAAATACTGAGACATCCTTCAGTCCATAAGAAGCCAACTCTACGATCTCAGTCTCCAAAGCATGCATCACCTAAAGTGTCATGTGGAGCTCATCAATGATATTTTTTGGATCTTCATTCGGGTTGGATCCTGTAAAAACTGGTGGATTCATATGGAGGAAATCCCAAACTCTAGAACCAACTGACCATTTAGAAGGTCCAACACTCGGAGATGCTTCCGACTGTCATTGTGACAAAGTGGCCACTAACTGAGTAAGCAACTGAACTGCATTTCTGAGATCCTAATTAGAAGAATTGGATAGTGGAATTAGAGGTTGGGGAACTCCTCGAGGCTCCTTTATTCTCGAGAGTGTGATGCTGGGGGGTACTTGAGTAAGTGACTATCTATGAGCCTCAGTTTGGCCCACACTAGCAGGTGGAGGTCCACTGGTACTTGCTTCTATAGCTATATTAGCCCTTTGGATTGCAGTCGTCTCTCTAGTCGTAGGCTTATTCTGTAAAGCACATAAAAAGGCACAACTTAGAATCAAGTTCGTAATACTCAGCTCTACAACAGTTCTAGAGTATAAATAAAGGGTAACAATTGTAAATTCCTCGTAGCCTCCCAATTATAAATGTGGCATGCAACACACCCATAAGCAAGACTCTACTAGACACATATTTTTAGACTCCCTAAGACACAGACCTACTCTAATACCAAGTTTGTCACGCCCCAAACCTGGATGAGGCGGATAGGAAACTGGTGCCTTAACTTGACCGAGTGAATCAACCTATAAGACTTATGAACCTATTGTATACTGAATCAAAAAACACATGAAAACCTGCTAATAGAGGAAATATGAAAACATTGTTTACTTCCAACCAATAAGAGATATATACGAAGAGGGCTCCATGGCCATAACACATGTCGACAATCTGACACATGAGTATAGACTTAACACTTGTGCATAACTGACATTACAAACTACATAAGTCTACAAAGCCTCTACAGGTATCTAACAATAGTACTGCTGCCGTGACAAGACCCCCACCTACCCAAAAGGTCTATATATATCTACATTATAAAATGGTTATCCTAGTTGTAACGTTCCGTAAATCTGAATTAGTTGTGGATGGATTAACTTAGTGTTAATGTGACCTTTTAACATGTGAAGTCCTATCGAGATGAGTATGGGTGGAAATAGCTGTTTTGAAATCAAAACCGAGAGTGGGGTGCATAAAATTCGATTGAGTCAATTAAATTTATAGGAGGTCCATCTTACAGCCTTAGACAGTGCAAAGCCATGCAAATTAATAGCCTTAGATAGTGCAAGGCCATGAAAACTCACGGCCATAGACAGTGCAAGGCATTGTACAGGGCATTAACCTCAGCGCCCCAGACAATGATGCAAGGCATTGTAGTTTTGGCACCTCTGATGGCGCCTTACACAGTTATTTTGGCGCCCCTGATGATGCGCTGTGCCGACGAAGTTTATCCGAGCTATTTTTATTTCCTCCTCAATTTTTGGGATGCGTACACTTATTTAAACCCTACCTCGTTCCCTACAACCCCAAATACTTACATTTTCTCTAGAAGGGCAGCTCTCAAGAACTTAACTTCCCCAAGGCTCCTCTATCATCCAAGGTAAGTTCTAACGATGATTCAAAGTTAATTTCAATTTTCCAACACATTATTTACATGGGGAAATCATTCAATTCATTAGATATTCAAATCCAGACGTCATTGTTGAGAAAAGAGGCCTTAGAACTTAAATTCAAAAGGATTGAACATCAAAAAGGTAATGTTTCTACTCTCTAATCATTTATAGCTATGAATTGATGAGTTCTTGGGAGAATAGTAAATGGGTTTGATAAAGAGAACCATATGAACTATGCTAGGATTTTGGGTTGTCGACTTATGATTGTTGTAAACATTTGGGTGATGAGAAATGGTATTATTTACATCTATTTGGGATTGTAGAATCACCTAGAAGTAGTAGAATGAGAACTTGGTGAAGAAACGACCAATTACTAAGGGCTATGAGGCTTTGCGCCACTAGGTGTTTGATACAATACCTCACTGACCAAAACATGAACATTAGTGCTAATATTGGTTACTCTTGATATATATTGTCATAGATGCTCATTGAAAAAGGCGACGAACATTGTGATACGCTTAAAAAGGCTAGAGTCAAGGTACGTGATGCTAACTCTCTATGTTTGGAAATGTTAATAATTCTCCCAACACTATGTTTCTTTTATGATGTTACTAATTGCCTCATAAATATAGTTAAGCCTAGTTCCTTAAATAGTTGCAAAATTTCTATTCTCTAGTTTCGTAACTCGTTCATGAATTTGATGCTGAATGTTGTGAGCTCAGTGCGTAATCAATATAAACTTGGGTTTGATGCCCATGTGTCTCAGTCTAAATTACTAAGCATGTCATAAACAGTTGAAGTTTCAATTTTCATAATTAGTTCATGAATACATGTCTCAGTCTAGTCCTATTCAGTATTCCAGTATCATGTAACTTAGAATGGTTCAGTATTTCAATATCATGTATTGCAGTATGATTCTCAGTTCCTGATTTTAAATCCCTGATTGTTGAACACCTATATTTGGGCCTGAAGCTGCAGTTTATGCTTTATGCATCTTTGGGCGTGAGGCTGCAATTTATGCTTTATGTATCTTTGGCCTGAGGTCACAGTTATGTATACTTATACATGGGCCCGAGGCCGCAGCTTGTGCACATATATATTGGGCTTGAGGCCACAGTTTAATATTTAGATAAACAAGCGGTTCATCATTCAGAAGAGGGAGTATTCATATCCTTACTTCCTTTGCTCAATTCAGTTATCAGTTACCAGTTATCATTTAAGTTAGTAGTTATCACTTATAATTTCAATTTCAGTTCCAACAGTTATCATTTTAGTTATTAATTCTCAGCTATTAGCTTGATTTCAGTTTCATCATTTATAATTCATTCTTTCAGTTGCTTTACATACCAGTGCAATTCAAATGTACTGATGTCCCTTTTTGCCCTAGGCCTGCATCTCACGATGGAGGTAATGATTTACAGGTTGGCGATTCAGAGCACAAGGATTTTCGTACCAGCTACTTGGTGAGCCCTAGTTTTTTCAGGGCATTATCATCACTTTGCAGTGTTTCAGTATATACAGATAGTCAGTATTTTCAGTACTTCATTAGAGACTTCATAGACTAGAGTAACAGTTAGACACAGTCATGGATTTTTCATATTAAGCAATGTTTAATACAGATATGTTTCAGACTCATATTAGTGTTTTCGCACTTGGATTTATTTTAGTCAGACTTTCAGTATATAGCATGTTTTAGTTTATCTTCCGCATTCAGCATGTTATGATATCATATATTAATTCAGCCAGCCAGTTGGTTCGCTTGGTCATATGTAGTCAAGCACTGGGTGCCGTGTTACGTCCAAGCCCAGGTTTGGGGCATGGCAAAGCTTGATATCAGAGCACTTGGTTCAAGCATCCTAGGGAGACTATAAAGCCGTGTACTGTGGATTTTCCTTTATATGTGTGTGTCGGCCACGTATATAAACGGTTAAGTACCAAGACATTTAGGATTGTCTCATTTCTTTCTTCTCTAAATCGTGCCATGAAGCTTAGAGTAATAGGTAAAGTTCTATTCCTATCGAATTCCAGACGTAATTAACGCCTAAGTGACAGGCAGGAAAAAAACCCAAGGTCCTAGAGAGTATGATCGCCTACTGGGGTACAATTATGGAGTTACAAGTTGGTAACAAATGAAACTTGAGAGGATGTTGAAAGTGGGATACAATTGATAGTAGTACATATTAGAGCATAACCTTATCAAAAAGTACGAAAGCAGTTGTCATGTTTTATGGTTATTAGTATACCTCAGTTACTAATTGTATAGTCTTTCAGTTAGCAGTCTTATGGTTATTCAGTACACCAGTATTCAGTTATTCAGTTACCAAATCTCTAATTTTAAGTGTATCTAAATTTTCCTGAGTTGTTAGTATACAATGATGCTTATGGCTACTAAAAGAAAAGGTAAGTAACAGATATAGCGAAATCTTCGCACGTTTTAGGTCCAGATTAAGACTCAAGACTCGACGAATGGTGCGAGAAGTGATATATCAGATAATTGTATACTCTAAAGGACATGTTTGTGTATGGTAGCATATCCGTATGTGTATTACCTAATAAAAAAATTTCATTTTAATTACTAAAAATGGAGCCACAAGTTAGATGATGATAGTTCACATCTTAGACCCCACAGTGTAACAGGTTAAGAATTTAATCGCAACTGGCATAGCATTGGTCACTATAGTTTTGGAGAGAAAAGAGCCTAAGGGCAAAATACCTAGGAGTCAGAAACGTTTGTTATTACCAGAGATGTATTTTTTGTACGACTCATGCATATGATTAAGAAGACATGATGTACAAAATGAGAATCAAAAGCAGCTGATATTGAATTTC
Organism: Nicotiana obtusifolia; assembly: GCA_002018475.1. Taxonomy (NCBI): domain Eukaryota; kingdom Viridiplantae; phylum Streptophyta; class Magnoliopsida; order Solanales; family Solanaceae; genus Nicotiana; species Nicotiana obtusifolia. The sequence continues at coordinate 120,259 of MCJB01015374.1, read as the reverse complement.
AGGGAATGATTTTAAGTTGTTCAAATTTATTCATATTAGAAAGAAAGTACCACTTTAGTAAGTTACTATAAGAAGCAGCTATTATTGTAAGATAAAATATATGAAAATTCCCTTTAGGTTATGTCACTAAGTGTTTATGTTGAATCTTTACAGTCTGATATGATATGATTTTGAAGTGTATAGAAGTTTGGGGTTAGATAATCCAATTTCATTTAAGACTAATGAAATTTCCCTAAGTGTGATCCATGTACGTCATTCAAAAGAAAAGATAGTATGCGGAGAATAAGGTCGATAGTGAGGGAAGTTAGGAATAACCTTAAGCTTCACCTTAAGTAGATGCAATGAATTAGCTATTTCAGCAGAGCTAGTAGAGGTACGATTTGATTTACATAGCTAGGTTAACACTAGTAAGTGGATAACAATTTTGAAACACTGAACGCATATTAGAACCCAAAAAGTTTAAGTAAAGTCTAGATTATAGCGACAGTGGAAGAAAAAAAGATTAGCTGGGTAGTAAGAGAGCAAATTACAAAAGAATAACCTTTACTAATTATCGAAAAGGGGCTTCCCCAAGATTGTCAGTGTGAGAAGAGTTAAATCATTAAGATTGTGAATGATAGCTGTGAATACATTAGCTTTCTGTTTATGTGAATAAGTTAGTTTTTCCTAGTAAGAAAGATTGCTCATAAGTAAGTTGGAAAATGAGTCATCATTAACATAAAGTGCAAAGAATTGTAGAAGATAAGCAAAGTTAATCGGATCCCAATAAAAGAGAAGAATCTGCAAGTACAAGACCTTAACCTTTGATCTAAGAGGGAGAAGAGAAAATAGTCAGTAAGTCCAGTTGGAGATTTAAAATCCACATAGTTAGCATGGGATATAAAAACAATAACATCATTCCCAGTTATGTATCATGGGGGTAGTGCCATTGCACGACACTCTAAACTTCGGAGTACAGGTCAAAAACTTAGCTCACAACAATACTATAAGTGTTTTCAGGAATTATCTTAAAAAGATAATCAAGTATGGGAAGTATAGCTCATGATTGAGGCAGACAACAGAACTCTAGCGAAAGAAGTTAACTACTTAGTCCAGCTAGGAGTTCGACTTTCGGACTTCGAAGGTGGTGGAGTTGTTGTCCAGAAAAAGACTTGTTCCTCCTTAGTAGCTGAAGTGAAGGATATTTATTGGTGGAACGACATAAAAAGGAACATCGCAAACTTTGTGGCCAAGTGTCAGAATTTTCAGCAAGTGAACGTCGAGCAGCAGAAAGCCTAGTGTTTTACCACAAAATGCACATATTCTTTAGTGGAAATTGTAAATATGGACTTTATAACAGGATTATCTCGCTCATTTTGAAAGCATGATTTAATTGGATAATTGTAGATTGACTTACCAAGTCTACGCACTTCTTGCTAATAAAGACCACAAATTAAGCAGAAGATTATGCCAAGTTGTACAATCAGGAGACCGTCCGATTGCACGAGACTCCATTGTCCATCATTTTAAAATCACGGTGCTCAGTTTATAACAAACTTTTAGAAGTCCTTAGAAAGGATTTGGCATAAAAGTAAACCGCAACACAGTTTTTCATACTCAGACAGATGGTCAGGCAGAGTGCACATTCAGACACTTGAGGAAATGTCCTTGATTTTAAAGGTATTTTGGATAATCACATACTTCTCGTTGAGTTTGCTTAAAACAACCACCATTGTAGAATCAAAATGACATTGTACAAAGCTTTGTATGGGTGAAGGTGTAGATCGCCAATTGGTTGGTTCGAACTTGGCGAGGCATAGTTGTTGGGACTTGATTTGGTCTATCAAGCAATAGAGAAAGTCAAGTTAATTTAAGAGCATTTGAAGACAGCTTAGAGTCGCCAAAAGTCCTATTCGGGCGTGCAGCATAGAGACCTAGAATTTTAAGTTGATGATTAGGTGTTTCTAAAAGCTTCACCTAAGAAAGGCGTTATAAGATTTGGGAAGAAAGGAAAGCTCAGTCTCAGACACATCGGGCTATATAGGATCCTACGAAGGGTTAGGCAAGTAGCTTATGATTTAGAGTGTCCACCAAAATTGGCATCTGTACACCCAGTATTTCACGTGTCATGTTATAACATTCATGACAGCTTAGTACTAAGATACTCATGTCAGTCCAGTACTCAAATATTAATGCCAGCTTAGTACCCAGATATTGATGTCAGTTCAGTGCTTATATATCCATGTCAGTTCAATACTCAAATATTTATGTTAGTTCAGTATTCATATATTCATGTTTGTTCAGTAGTCACATGTCCATGACAGAGTAGCATTCACGTATATGCTTAATGTTATGTACATTATGATGCCCTGTGAGGCTTGTGTTATGCTTGTTTGCTAGTAGATGCCTTGGAAAAATATTGAAGGTAACTAACCTTCTCATGCAGACCGTATATTATAATCTCCAAGTCTTTCATTATTTAGTCAGTTCAGTTGCCATTCAGTTTAGTACCTATTCAGTTCAGTATCTCAGCAGTTCAGTAATCATGTATTCATTCAGTTTAGTATGCACTTGTTCATGACATTTCAGTGTTCAGATGATTCTATCAATCCTGTTTAAGGTCTAGACTTAACCGAAGTTAAAATCAGGACAATCATTTGAGGACGAATGATCCCAAGGGGAGATAATGTAACACTCCGTAAATCTGAATTAATTATGGATGGATTAAATGAGTGTCAATGTGACCTTTTAACATGTGAAGTCCTTTCGGGATGAGTATGGGTGGAAATAGTTATTTTTGAATCAAGACCGGGAGTAAGGTGCATAAATTCGAATTAATCAACTAAGTTTATAGGAGGTTCGTCTTATAGCCTTAGATAGTGCAAGGCCATAAAAATTCACGGCCTTAGATACTGCAAGGCCATTAAAACTCACGACCATAGAGAGTGCCAGGCATTGAATAGGGCATTAACCTCAGTGCCCCTAACCGTGCAAGGCACTGTCCAGGGCAGTAACCTTAGCGCCCCTGACAGTGCAAGGCACTATAGTTTTGGTACCTCTGATAGCACCTTGCGCAGTTATTTTAGTGCCCCTGATGATGCCCCATGCCGACGATGTTTATCCGAGCTAATTTTATTTCCTATTAAATTTTTGGGACGTGTACACTTATTTAAACCCTACCTCGTTCCCTACAACCCCAAACACGTACATTTGCAATAAAAAGGGCAACTCTCAAGAACCCAACTTCCCTAAGGCCCCTCCATCATCCAAGGTAATTTCTAATGATAATTCGAAGTTAGTTTCAATTTTCCAACACCTTATTTACATGGGGAAATACTTCAGATCATTAGATATTCAATCGAGACATCATTATTGAGAAAAGAAACCCTAAAACTAGAATTCAAGAGGATTGAACATCAAAAAGGTAATGTTTCTTCAACCTAATCATTTATAGCTGTGAATTGATGAGTTCTTGGGAGAATAGTAAATGGGTTTGATAAAGAGAACCATATGAACTATGCTAGAGTTTTGGATTGTTGACTTATGATTGTTGTAAACATTTGGGTGATGAGAAATGGTGTTAGTTACATTTATTTGGGATTGTAGAATCACCTAGAAGTAGTAGAATGAGAACTTGGTGAAGGAACAACCAATTACTAAGGGCTATGAGGCTTTACGCCACTAGGTGTTTGATACAATACCTTACTGACCAAACATGAGCATTAGTGCTAATATTGGTTCCTCTTGATATATATATTTCCATAGATTCTCTTTGAAAGAGGCAACAAACATTGTGATACGCATAAAAAGGCTAGAGTTAATGTATATGATGCTAACTCTCTATTTTTGGGAATATTAATGATTCTCCCTACAGTATGTTTCCTTTACGATGTTACTAATTGCCTCATAAATATAGTTAAGCCTAGATCCTTGAATAGTTGCAGAACATCTATTCTCTAGCTTCTTAAGTCGTTCATGACTTTCAGTATGACTGTTGTGACATCAGCGCTTAATCAATATAGACTTGGGTTTGATGCCCATGTGTCTTAGTCTAGATTACTCAGCATATCATAAACAATTGAAGTTTCAATATTCATAATCAGTTCATGAACACATGTCTCAGTCTAGTCCTATTCAGTATTCCAGTATTATGTAACAAAAAATGATTCAGTATTTCAATATCATGCATTGCATTATGATTCTCAGTTCCTGATTTTAAATCCCTAAAATGTTGAACACCTGTATTTGGGCCTGAGGCTGCAGTTTATGCTTCATGCATCTTTGGGCCTGAGGCTGCAGTTTATGCTTTATGCATCCTTGGGCTGAAGTTGCAGTTATGTATACGTATACTGAGCACGAGGCTCCAGCTTGTGCACATATATATTGGCCTCAGGTAGTTTAATATTCAAATAAACAGGTGGCTCATCATTCAGAAGAGGGAGTATTCATATCCTTACTTCCTTCGTTAGTTCAGTTATCAGTTCTCATTTCAGTTAGTAGTTATCGGTTATAATTTCAGTTTTAGTTCCAGCAGTTATCATTTCAATTATCAGTTATCAGCTCAATTTCAGTTTCATCATTTATAATTCATTTTTTCATTTGCTTTACATATCAGTGTAATTCAAATGTACTGACGTCCCTTTTTGCCCGAGGCCTGTATCTCACGATACAGGTAATGATTTACAGGTTGACGATTCAAAGCGCTAGAATTCTCATATCAGCTATTTGGTGAGCCCTAGTTCTTTCGGGGCATTATCATCACTTTGCAGACTTTCAGTATATACAGATAATCAGTGTTTTCAGTACTTCATTAAAGGCTTCATAGATTAGAGTAATAGTTACACAGAGTCGCAGACCTTTCATGTTAAGCAATGTTGGCTACAGATATATTTCAGGCTCATATTAGTGTTTTTGCACTTGATTTATTTTATTCATACTTTTCAATATATTAGCATGTGTTGGTTTATCTTCCGCATTCAGTATGTTATGATCTTACATGCTGATTCAGCCAGCTAGTTGGTTCACTCAGCCACATGTAGTCAGGCATCGGGTGTCGTGTAACGTCCAAATCCAGGATTAGGCGTGACTCTAGTCCAGACTCCATGTAGAAATGGAGCTTACTGAACAACTGATGAATGCATGTAACTACCTACTAGGGAGGCCTACGTGCCTGAGTATCAGAACCTGCAGTATGAATACAGCGCCCTCGGCAAAGGGGATGTGAGCACGAATGAAATTGTACTCGTATGTAAGGAAAACCAAATAATGGTGAAGAAACAAAGGCTCGTAATAGAGGCAATTAAATACATCAAAAAGCTATGCAACAGCCTACAGGAATACATATCTTACTGTTCATATGTTACAAACTTCTTTCAGAGTGCTTGCTGAGTTATGCGGAATCATATTACATTTCAAATTTGGATTGTTACATAACAGATGGGTTCTTTAAGTTCTAGAATATAGTGAGTCACATAGAGCATATAATATGTGAAAATGTTCCTGTGTGAGACACGGCCTTTCTGTTCCCCATATATATATATATATATATATATATATATATATATATATATATATATATATATGTATATATATGTATGTATATGTATACGGAGGCACAACCTTGTCATATTGTATATATATAGAGAGACCTCAATAGGCCCCGATAGGCTACATCATATCCCCCTTATATCATATGTACATAAAAGAAAATAGTAAAGTTCTTATTAAATAGTTTATGAAAACACTAAGCAATATTACATAGCCGTTTAGACTTACATAGGAACTACAAACACATATAACATGAACATCTCGAATTAAAGGACCTAACATCTCGACTTAAGGCGAGGGGTTTATAACCTCTTATGAAGTTCCAACATGATAAGTGTGATACCAATGAGGGGAACCTTTGAACATTAGGTATCTGATAAGAAGGTTCACGACGTTTCGTTCTTTTGAATCTCGTTTAGGAGAAAACATATCATAGTATTCATGCCAAAAAAAGACGAGGTGGTATAGCCATTACATACCTCACTTTATGATCTTACAAATAATTACGACGAGCTAACCCCCCCCC
>MCJB01015374.1:66044-114187 GCA_002018475.1 Nicotiana obtusifolia | reverse complement strand
CCTCCCCCCACCCCCTTACAAGCTTAATATATATAGCATTTCTCCATGCTATCCTACCTTCCTCACTCCATAACAACAACAACAACAACAAAAACAACAACAACAAAAACAACAACAATAACAACAACAACAACAACAACAACAATGTAGGCAGCCCAACAACCAACTCAGACAACTAACAACAATCACATTAACTCGAACTCACAGCTTCCGATCACCATCCCGTAAGTCCTATTCAAAAAACATACTAACATCAGTATTACGACCTTTTCTACAAAGATAGGAAGAGATTCCATCATGTGATTAAGGGAGAAATGAGTCCCCTTTCCCCAAGCTTATGTAAACCAAGCAAAACTTTACAACCACGGAAGGATGAGGATGAGATCTTATTATCTTTAGAGAAAAAATAAGTTGGAGGGCTATCACTTTCTTACCTTGAAAGTCTTGACTTAGAGGATGAAATATAGAGAGGATTTGCTCCAGATTCGACCAAAAAACATGTCAAAATAAATTTCCAAATATGATTTTTTACTTGCTTACACCACAAGAGAACTCCACTTTTCAGAAATCTTGATGATGGAGATGAATATTAGGACTACTAGGTCGAAATAGTATTGAGAATGATAAAAGAAATGAGCTAAAATTTGGTTTTGGGGATTTATATGAGGTCACCCTATGAGGTGCCACGTGTCCACCACTAGCACTTGAAAACTACTGATATATCCGTAGGAAATACACATAACTTTTTGTCCCGAATTCGGGTTAACGAACAGTTTGAGGCATTGAAAATAAGACTCGAATATGTCTAATTTGATCAATAGATCACCCATAATACCTTATATACACGGAAATATACTTATTTGACGTAGGACCTTATATGAGTTTAATTCAGAAACTTAATTCCGATGAAACTTTTTGTCAACGCTTGAATCACAACTTACTATACTTCAAACCTTGATGCATATCTTGAATATAACTTAATTTCTTTAGGACTGGGGTCTACTTACATATGTCAAACGGTTCAAACATTATTTCAAAAGTACGGGTTATTACATGCTAGATAAGCCAACAATCAAATCAACCAAACCAAATATAATAAGGTATAATAAGATGTCACAAATAAATGAGTATAATAAATAACAGAATAATAATCCAAGCAGAAATACTGCAAACAACTCTCAAAATTTGGTAATACAAATCATGAGCTACTAGGATAAATACACTTGAGTCTTAAACATTATAATAATGTCTGAGTCAATAACAGTAGAAATGGATAAGAAGGGAATTTCATAAGTGAGGGAATTTCATAACCCTCACTTCCTTGACCTTGACAGTTTATAATAAGAAGATATAACGAGAAAATGACCTAGAATAATTGACACAGCAATAAGGTGCAAAACAGAAATATGATATGCATGCTTCTCAAACAAGATAGCCAAAACACAATGCAATTGCTAAGTCTGCAGATGAAGACGATATGCACCAATTAGCATTTATATGAATACTCTACATAAGTCTAGGATGATCATGCATGCTCAAGACTTAATCATAACTAATATCCAATACATCCCGTGTGCTCGAACATGATCCAGCATGTATCACGTGCTCAACTTAATACACGTATCACTTGCGCTTATAGGCCCAATATAACATGGATAATCACCTAATTTTGCAGGGCTGGATCCATATCCAAGCGCCGCACAAGAATCCATCGTGCCATATTACATCAGTATCACAATAATTGCACGAAAATATCTATAATGCCATATCAATATCAATTTGCTCAATGTCCAAATATGCCATGATCGTATCAATTCATACGAATATCTCCATCTCTAAGGATGTATACATATATTCAAAAAATAACCAATAAAATACACAACAACACGATACATAAATATGCAATTCAGAAATCATGACATAAAGTGCGGACTACAGTCAAAACAAGTATATCAACATCTCAAGAATAGCTTTAAAGCTAAGACTTGATTTCTAGCATGATTTAAATAAGCTCATGTAGTCATACAATCAAATAAAGCGTAGGTCGAGAAAAACAAACAACCAAACAAGGCACAAAAAAGCCTAATCTACCCCCCAAACATGGCATAGCCTTAGTGGATACGCAAATCCCAAATTATGTAGAACGTAGAACATAAGTCTAATTGCAGAAAATTCCCTCTTTAAAATGTGTTACAAGAGACCTACTTCTTCAGGAACTGCTTCAACCCTCTAAAATCATTTTCCTTATAAATTTTCCTCCAAACCACTCAAATTTAACCAAACAATATTTAACGACGTATTAAAGTAATAAAAATTAATTTCAAATAATAAAGCTTCAATCTTTAATCAAATCTCAAAAGTCAAAAAAATTCAACCTAGGCCCACATGGTCAAAACCAAATCTAGAGGTAGATCTTATTGACCCATAACCTCATGAGTCCAAATATACGTTCAGTTTTCAAATTCGAGCCTAGATCGATGTTCAAAACATCAAATTATACTCTCTTAAGTTGTAGGCGAAAATCTCAAATTTTACTTTAAAATTTAATGTTTTAGGTGTAGAAATCTATAGGGCATTAAGATATATGATCAAATCCGAGTAAAATTACTTACCCTAAAAATTGTAGTAAAATTCCCTTCAAAATCTCTTCCTCTTTTTCTCCAAAACTTAAAAATGATAAAAAAAAAAATATGCTAAATCCCAAAATTTGGACATAAACTACCCCTGTGAGCACTATTGATTGCGATAGAAACCTCAGCTTCACGTTTGCAAAGAACAAAAATCCTGCCGCCTGAAGTCCTTCATCGAGAACGCAACACCAGCCTTGCGAACACGAAGGCCAAGAGGACATCTTCCTTGAGAACATGATACTCATTTCGCGAACGTGAAGAACAATCCTCCAGTCCAACTCCTCTTCTTCGCGAACGTGACCCTAGCCTCGCGTTCACGATACACACCCGACACCAGCAATTCCAAACAAGCTTCGGGTGGTTCGAAACTCATCTGATACCCTTCGAAACCCATCTAAATATTCTAACAAGTCCATAACTACTATTCAGACATATATAAGGTCTCAAAATTACATATGGAATCATCACATTTAAAAATCAAAGGTCAAACACATGTTGAACTTTCTTAAGTTCATAAGCTTCTATCTTTCAGATCAAGCGTGCGATTCATATCTAGACACCTCAGATTTTAATCAAATTTTGCACACAAGATCAATTCAGGTACACGAACCTATCCACGGTTCCGAAACACCAATCGAAGTCCGATAATATTGAAGTCAACTATTAATCAAACTTATGAACTTCAAAATCCTTTAAAATGTCAACTTTCGATAAAATGGTGACGAATCTTCCTAGGAACCTCAAAAGCCAAATCCGAACATACCCCTAAGTCTAAAATCATCATATGAACCTACAAAAAACTCAAATATCAATTCTAAGGTCATTTATTCAAAAGTCAAACTTTGGTCAACTCTATAAGTTAAAGCTTCCAAAATGGAACTAAGTGTTTCAAATTCCTCTCAAACCCCACAAAAACCAAACCACCCATCCCCTCATGTATATATCATCAAATGAACATATGGAAAGCATCAAACAGGGAACAAAGTTCTTATACTTAAAACAACTGATGGGGTCATTAAATCCTCAGATATGAAGATGTTGGTACTGATTGTTATGATTATGGCACATTTAGACATTTGAGCAGAGTGATATTGTTATGGCACAATGGTTTATACTGTGCGATAACTGTGATATTGATATGTTATGGCACAATAAAATTTCTTGCGGCGCTTGAACATAAATCTATCCATCCAGAGTTATGTGATTACCTATGTTACTTGGGCCCTATGAACACAGGTGATAAGCGGTTGGAGCACATGGAATGTGCTGGATATTGGTTATGATAGAGTCTTGAGCATACATGATCATCCTAAACTCATGTAGAAGTATTCATATTGGTGTTACTTTGCGCATATCATCTTTATATGCGGACTTAGCAATTAAATCGTGTTCTGGTTATTTGTTTGAGAAGCATACTTATCTTTTTTCTGATTTGCACGTCACTGTTATATCTATTGTTCTTGGTCATTTTATGTGGTTTCGTGCTATTATGGACTGCTCCGGTTGAGAAACTAAGTATTACGGTTGTCATAATCCCACCACTACTTTTTCGAGATTAAACTTGATACTTATTGATACATGTTATTTTTGTACTTACACTACACTTTTGCATATTTTATGCGGATTCTAGCATTAATACTAGTGGACTTCAGAACGGTGTCCAGTAGCTGGTGCAGTAAACTTAAAGTAGTGTTGTTAATCGACTGCAATCTCTTAAAGTCACCTTCTTTTCATTATTATATGGTTATCTTATTTCAGACAGTATCTTTGTATTATGACTCAATTTTATTTTATCTTAGAAGCTCATGACTTCGTACTATCAGTTTTTCGGAGTTATTATTGAATTTTTCACATTTTGGTATTGTTGAAATGAGACATATTTATGCTTTATCTCTGTTGTATCAGCGCAGATTGTTATGTGTTGTCCTACTTTGGTTGGTTATCATTGCTGGCTTACCTAGCCATTTGAGGTTAGGTGCCTTCCCGATCATTGGTGAAATTTTGAGTCGCAACAATTATCCAGCAATTCCAAAATTTGAAGAAATGAACATCGGCATACTATAAAAATAGAGTCACAAATTTGCACTAAAATAAACTCAACACACTATGCTAGAGTTCAACAATAAAACTGCTTGAACTCTAGCATATTATATAACAGTTCCAAAATTTGAACAAATAAATAAAAAAAATTGTATATTCACACAAATATGAATTCCATTCAACAACAAAAACTGCTTGAACTCAAGTATTACACAGCAGTTCCAAAATAAACATAATTGAACATCAGCATACTATAAAAATAGAGTTACAAATTCACACAAAAATGAGCTTCAACACACTATGTTGGACTTCAACAACGGGCTTCAACAGTAAAACTGCCTGAAATCCAGCATACAGCAAATGTTCGCATAAATAACGTAGTTCATGGCGAAAAAGATCACAAAAGATCTGAGAAAAAAATAAAATGTAGTTGCATGAAAGAATACATTGCACAAAAAATACATCCCTATTCAAAAAATGAAAAATTAAACCCAACATTAACAAATGCGAAATTAAAACAAATGAAGTAATAATTTTTGCGAAAAAACAATAAAAGTTTATTTACCCAAATGATATTGACAACCGAATTCAAAGTTCTCATGATCGTAGGCGAAATTGCAAGAAAAAAAAAAAATCGTAGACGAAACTAAATTGCTAAAATTCGTAAATTTTGAAGCCCTATTAACAGTTAATGGCCAAAAACATCAATTGCTGATACCTTTTAACTGAAAGTAGATAAATATCAATAACATTTACGACGGTGGCCAAGTTTCAATTTCCACCAGTAAAAATAGCTAGCCCATGCCATTTAGCGTAAAGATTTCTATATATTTTTTTTTTTTTACTATACTTAGGTCAAAAGAGATGATGAACTTATATAATTTTAAAGATGACAGAATTAATCACTCCGTAATCTTTTCTTTTCATTCTTGTTTACATAGTTAATAACGAGCTGCAAAGAACTAAATGAGAGATCCGGAATTGTACACCGTCGTCAAGTTATGACTTTATTGACAAACTATCCCCTGGAGAACTGTTGCTCAGTTACTTTGATATATGAAATTCTTCCCTCTTTCTTCCTCCCAAGAGAAGATCTTTCTTGTTTTGGGGACATACGTATAAGTTTGCCCGTGTGATTAAAGTATTTGCTTTCTTCTCAAAGTCTATACAATTGATAAATGTTCTGGACTTCTAGTATACAATACCGTGACAGTTACCGTGATATTCAGCAATCAAAATAAGACATTTCTAAGAATATAACACAGCTATTTTTGACATAGACAATAATAAAAAACTTTAACAAAGTATTTAAGAAAAGATTTAGGTCATGCCAGAAAAGTCAGCCCCATGCACAGTAATCTAGAACTAGGCTAGAAGGAAATGATTGACATTTTCTATCCACCTACCAAAATAAAACTCGAGTTTTCAAGATACAACTATTCATGCCACCAAGATTACAAGGCAAGAACGTAATGACAGCAGAGTGAAGCAAAATATTGTATTTTGCACACTCAATGTGTCACACCCCGAAATCTGAACGTGGGGCCGTAATAGAAACTAACACCCAATGGAGGGCAAGCTAATACAACAGATAATACAAAAAGAAAAACAGTAAATATCTTATAATTGGTCAATAACAAAATATAAAACATCCCAAGATTTTGATGTCACAAGTACATAAGCGTTTGGATCCAACTACATACAAGGTTTGGAACAAATACATTACTGTTTGAAATAAAATAGAAACACTACAAGAAATAGGAAAGTGACTCCATGGTCTGCGAACAGAATGCAACTCTACCTCGAATCACTGATTGGTAGCTGCTAAGTACCTCTGGGGACTCTGCTGGTACCAACATTTAAATCTGCACAAAAAGTGCAGAAGTGTTGTATGATTACAACCGACCCAATGTACTCAATAACTGTCGAGCCTAACCCCGATGAGATAGTGATGAGGCTAAGACAAGACACCTACTAAAATCTGTACAAACATATATATATATAACGGGATAGGAATGAATTAAAAGGGGCAACAATCGGAACAACAAGGAACGAGTCACCAAGTAAGTCTCTTTCCGAAATATGCAACAAAACCGCCAAGTTAAATTCACACCAAATATCAAGTAAAAAAAATGTAACCAATCAATTGCATGGCATCATCATTCGTGCTTTTACTCTCATCTTCACGGTATATCATGAATGAAGTGCACGGCATCACCCTTCGTACTTTTACTCGCATCCTCACCATGTAGTATAAATAAAGCATATGCATGGCATCACCCTTCATGCTTTTACTATCATCCTCACATGATAATAATAATGGAGCAAACAAGTATATGGCATCACCCTTCGTGTCTCACGTTCACTCAAGTAATGATATCAACATGCAAGCAAGGCACGGCAATATCCTTCGTGATTTTCGCTCTACCTCACCAAGCAACAATAACAACCCAAAGTATGAAGCAGCGTGGGAAGCAAATTTCAACTTCAAGCATGGTAGTAGAATAAACAAATTCAACATTCAATAAAACCACGACCTCAACATGAACAATAAACATGAAAGCAAACAACTAAAGAATAAACAATCTAACTAAGACATGGAAAGCATAGCAAATGGGATAACATGGTACAAATAAGACAAATTCCACCTGCATGCTTTAACCCATGACAACGTTTATATACTCGTCACCTTGCATATACGTCGTTCCCGCACATAATTCATGCAGCGAATATACCTAACAAGTCCTAATTCCCTCAAATCTAACCACGACACTTACCTCTTTCCGCAACAAAATCACAATCAATCATGGGTTTTCCTTTCAATTAAGCCTCCAAACCGACATAATCTAGCCAATTATCGTTCGAACAACTCAAAATAAGCTTTAGAAACTACTCATAAATAAAAATGGTTCATCTTTAGCTAAATTGAAAAAGTCAACAAAGTCAACTCGGGGCTCGCTTGGCCAAAATCAACAATTCGGACCAAATTCCGATTATCCATTTGCTCTTGAGCCCGGATACGTAATTTATTTTGATATCCGACCTCAATTCGAGATATAAAATTCAGTTTTATAAAATCTCTAAATTCTACCCAAAATCCCTAATTTCTACCATGGACTTCATAGATTTTACGTTAAAATTCATTAAAAAGTAATAGAAATTGATTGAAAACTAGTTAAAGTTGATTACTGTGAAGACCCAATAGGTCGTTTTGAGTACTAGCATTTATTTACATGTTCCAAGACCTCTATTAACTTTATTTTGATGTTTCTTGATTTGCATGCTTGGTCCATATTATTTTCCGAAAAGTTTTATAATAATTTGAAGAAAAAGTGATTTTAGACTTAAAATGAAACTTGAGTTGACCATGGTCAACATTCTCGGTAAACGACCTCGGATCGATGTTCTGACAATTCTGATAGGTTTGTATGATATTTTTGGACTTATACACACTTTTGGTTGGGGTTGATAGTGATCCAAGCGCATTTTGGCGCGTTATATGAAAAATTGTGAAAATAAGTTTGCAAGTTGAAAATCATGAGTTTTGATGATCAATTCATATTATTTGATGTTATTTTGATAATTTGAGGTTGCGAGCAAGTTTATATGATGTTATTCTACTTGTTTGTATGTTTGGTTTGGAGTCCGAGGAGCTCGGGTGAGTTTCAGATGTGTTATGGAAGAGTTTGAGCAATTGAGCAACTACTGGAGACTGGTGTGGGTGAGCTTGCTTTTGCAAGGAAAATGTTCGCACTTGCGAAGAATTTGGGGCATTGGCGATGGCAGACCTTTTGCATTTGCGAATAAAGTGCCGTATTTGCGACTTCTAAGCACCTGATGCATTGATCGCTTTGCGATCCGTGTTTTGCATTTGCGGTGTTCGCAATTGCGGTACCTGCAGCTGCGTAAAAGAGGGGGGAAATTGGACTTAGCTCATTTTATGCTATTTCTCAATCCTAAACACTCTAGAGACAAGTTTTTAGACAATATTTCTTCCTAAAATCATTGGTAAGTAACTCTAATCCACTTTCTTTCAATTATTCATTACTTTTCATGAGTTTTTAACATCAAATATAGGATTTTCATTGTAGAAATTAGGGATTTGGGTAGAATTTGAGGATTTTACAAAATTAAAATTTAGACCTCAAATTTAGGTCAGATTTCGAAAAAAATCACATAATCGGGATCGGGGTGAAAGGGTAATCGGATTTTGGTCTAGATCTCGAATTTTGACCAAGAGCCGGATGTTGATTCTTGTTGTGTTTTGTCAAATTCATCAAAGGTTGAACATTTTTCATCTGTTGGTAGTTTCTAAAGTTTAATTTCATTGTTTGATTAATATATGGCTAGATTTGGTTGGTTTGGAGGCTTGTTTGAAAGGCAAAACCATAGTTGATTGTTGAGTTGGTTGTGCATAGAAGTAAGTATCGTGTCTAGCTTTGACTTGAGCAAATTAGGACTTGTTGGTCTGTTTGTTATCTGAATTATACGAGAAAATGACGTATATGTGAGGTGACGAGTGTATATGGATGCTAGATTGCGCCATTTACTTCCATGTCTTCATTCATTCCATGTTATCTCTTGCTACATGCCTCAGTTATTGCATGTTCTTACTTGTCATCCATGCTTTACATGTTATTTGTTATTTAATTGCTACTTGTTTTGTTTTGTACATTTCTTGCGCAATATTTGTTTACCCGCTACATGCCTTTAATTGCATTAATTGTATATTTTTCTTGTCTCATGTATTACTTGATTTTATTGTCCTTATATTACTTGAAACACTTTATTATGTCATTCTGTTTACGTGAGTCATTTAGTTATTTTGGTATTAATGTCTTGATAAGGTTTGGTATTACGAAGTATTGGCTATTCTCCGTTTGTACTTGTAGTTCGTTATTGTTCCGCATGTTTCATTTCTCTTTTCAGTTGATATTTCGTAAATAGTGGTGTTGAGTTGTTTATGTTGATAAATTGATATTGGTGGATCGGGTTGCACGCCGCAATAGGAAATGATATGATATGATATTGGAAACGGATTGCATGTTGTCACAGATACTGTGTCTAATGTTGGAATCGTGTTGCACGCCGCAACAGATTTGATGTGTTGTAGTTGTTTGTGGCTGTAGAGTTTATTCTCGGTATTCTGGGGCCCTCTGGTAGTTGACCTTCGGATACGTTTATATGAGTTATTGCTTTATTTTTATTTCTGTATTCCATTATTAATATTCGTACAAGTTTTTTGTGATTGTCTTGTCATAGACTCGTCACTACTTCGTCGAGGTTAGGTTCCGCACTTATAGAGTATATGAGGTCGGTTGTACTCATGCTACATTTCTGCACTTCTTGTGCAGATCTGGTGTTGGTCCTGGTGGTGCGTAGCGGAGACTGCTCGAATTTAACTGCTTTAGGAGACTTGAGGTAGAGTTGCTAGCATTCGCAGTCCCTGAAGTCCCCTTCTATCATGTTTTACTGTTTATTTAGTTTCAAACAGTTGTACTTTATTTCAGATCATATATATAGTATTCTAGTTGCTCATGTACTTGCGACTCCGGATTGTTGGGACTAGATTTAGTATTGTCTTATTTATATAAACACTTTGTTCAATTCCGAGTTTATCAATTGTTATTTATCATTACACTGTTATAATTTGTTAAAAGCTGGTTAACTAATTAGCTAACGTTTGCTTGCCTAGCAAGTGGATGTTAGGCGCCATCACGACCCCACGGTTGGGATTTTGGGTCGTGACAAGTTGGTATCAGAGCACTAGATTGCTTAGGTCTCACGAGTCATGAGCAAGCTTAGTAGAGTCTGGAGGATCAGTATGGAGACGTCTGTACTTATCTCCTAGTGGCTATAGAGCTTTAGGAAATGTCACTTCTTTCTTTCTCTGTCATGCGATTTCATTCAATCATTGAAGTTGGAATCATTCTATTCTTGTTCCCTTGCAGATAGTGAGGACACGCACATCATCCATAGTCGTGTAAGAGCCGGAGCCCCAGGTTGCAACCACTACCAGGGGTAGGAGCCAAGGCCAAGGTAGGGGCCGAGGCAGAGCGCTAGCCTTCACGGCCCCAATTTCCCTCTGTAGGATATCGTGATGGCACCTAGTCTCTAAGACTAGGTAAGCCTAACACTTACTGAATCAAATGACATAATTTAACCCAAACTACAATTAAACGTAAACCATATATTTCAATATAAAGCCAATAATCCCAACATGTAATATCCCAAAACTGGTAGTACAAGTCATAAGCTCTACTGAGTTCTCTAGGAAATTTCTAAGTACAACTGTTCTGAGGCCTGCGAACGCGATGGCATGAATTCCTTGAGTCTCAACAGCAATGCCCGATCAACTATCTAACAATCAACAAACTCCAAAGTACCTGGATCTACACAAAAATTTGCAGAAAGCGTACCATGAGTACACCACAACGGTACCCAATAAGTATTAAGACTAACCTCAGTGGAGTAGTGACGAGAAACGGTCAAGACACCTACTAGACATAATAACATGTGCAAGTATAAATGTGAAACTAACATGGAACAGTATCAATATAAAGTTAAGCATGGTAAAACTACAACAACACTTGCAATAGAAAACTAGAAGCAATAATTTGCAACAAGGAACAATAGGTAATGACGCCGTAGAGAAGATGAACACAGTTTAAATCCGGTGAAACCAAGTAACAACTCAATAAGTACAACTACTTTCACACAAGATTTATTCAAGGATTTTACCGAGGTACCACACCTTATAGTCACAAATCACGGGTCCCAATTTATGAACCCTAATCACTTAGAATTTTGTGCCCGCATTACGAATAACAACCACACGGACAACTCACGTGTTACATGGACAACTCATGTGCCAGTACCATTAACATCTCATATCTGCACGGACAGCTCACGTGCTAAGGGAGTGACAATATCTCATCTCTGCACCGATAACTCACGTGTCAGCAATAACAATAACTCATAACCGCACGGACAACTCACGTGTCAATAGTACAACTCTCACATAGGAGGCAAGTAAACGAGAATACATGTAAATAATCAATAAACATCAGGATTCATCTTCTTAAACCGATATGAGTGATTAATTACGTGTATGCTTGTGCAAGTGTTCTATCACAACTCGAGTCAACAAGTAAGAGCAGAGATAACAAAATGGCACATAGGAAACAACATAACAAAACGTAAAATGCATAACTTACACAAGGTAGGCACACCATTATACAAATATCATCAATAACAACTGCCCGCAGGCCATCACAAGTCATCACAAATCATCCCCGACATAGCCCACCTTGTCTCGCCATGTGCGCAACAATAAAGTAAATGGCCGCCTTGTCTCGCCGCACGAGCATAATAATATTCCCGTCTTGTCTCACCACATTCGCAAACTCACATATATATATATATATATGTAGCCCGCCTTGTCACACCACATGTGCAATTATCAATAACAATGGCACGGACAACTCACGTGCAAACACCTCGACAAGCCTCTCAATAATATCACGTCTGCCAAAAACATAACAACACAATATAATGACTTGCACAACATGTGCTCATATGACACAACACTTTCTCAAGACAATTCCAATACCACAACCACACATAGCCCTTGGCTCAACAACACTGAGTACAACAATAACAACAACAATAACACGAAAGAACGACAAGTAAATCAACAAAAGAATTACAAAACACAAAGAAACGGAAGAACGAGCTCAAACAAGAATAACTCAATAATGGGAGAGATAATGTGTAGCAACGATATCCAATAGGAGTAACTCAGCAATTGAAGGGATAACATGTAACAATGTTTCCAAATAAGTACAACTCAACGATAAGAGAGGTAACATGTAACAACGATTTCAAGTAGGTACAACTCAATGATAAGAGAGATAACATGTAACAATGATTTCAAATAAAGACATCAACAATGGAAGGGATAACAATAACTTCCATTAAGGTTAAGCAATTACGGAAGAGATAACATGGCAATAGAAGAGCAAAACTTCAATAAGGCATATAAGAGTATATTTGGCAACAAGGGTAGAACATGAATCAATCAACTTCAAATAAAACACGCACAAATAAATTTAGCAATGGAGGATTCAACATGATAAGACAACTTCTTTCTAATGTACATAAGCACCTAAGAGTCTAAGCTGGTTAAATTTCCATACATAAGTCGTGCACACACTCGTCACCTCGTGTATATTTCTTTCACGTAGTTCAAATAGTCCAAAAAAACCAATCCCTATGGGATAGTTTCCCCCATACAACGTTAGGCAAGATGCTTACATCAAAAGCCCTCAATCAACACTCTAAAATAGCTTTTTCCTCTGCAACTCACCTCTGCTCGGCTCAAATCTAACAAAAATCGACTCAATAACATCAAATAGTGCAAGAGAAAACAATTCCAATAATTAAAGCTATGATCTTTGCACAATTGCTCAAAAGTCATTCCCGGGCCTGCCTGGTCAAAACCCGAGTCCAATGGTAGATTCCGACTACCAATGACCCGACGAGTTCATATATGTGATTAGTTTCAAAGTCCAAGTCCAAATCGACTCTCAAAACTCAAATTCTTATTTTTCAAAAACATGACAAAGTTTTACAAATTTTCACTTTGATTCACATGATTTTGATGTTTTATATCTAATATATATTGATGGAATATGATTAGAAATAGATTAGAATCACTTACCCAAAGTTTGTAGATGAAAATCTCTCTTCAAAATCGCCTCCTACCGAGTTAAGGGGCTCCAAAATATGAAAATGAGGCTAAAAATCACGCCCCTTAGCTTTTTATCAGTCGCAGGTGTCGCAATTGCGACCAACGTGAAGAAATCATCGCAAAAGAGAAGTCCCTCACACCCCTACTGTCATCGCAAATGCGATGATATGTTGGCAAATGCGGACATGGACAATTCGCAAATGTGACCAAGAGGATCGCAAAAGTGAACCAACTCCCCCCAAGCTCCCGACCGCAAATGCGAACACTGGGTTCGCAAATGTGAACCTAGCAGACTTGACCTAACATCAAATTGCGATCCAAAACTTGCAAATGCGAGACCTGAGGCACCTGTGCAAAAACCAACAGACTTAAACTCTGTCAACACTATGCTATGCGTCCGAGACTATCCCGAGCCCTCGAGGCTCCAAACCAAACATCAATACAAGTCTATAAACATAACACGAACTCGCTCACGCGATCAAATTATCAAAATAACATCCGAAACCACGAATAGGTTGTCAAAACATATGAATTCAACATGAAACTCAAGAACTTCTAAAAACAAAACCGTGCGAACGATTCCTATCAAGTCAACTCAGAATGACGCCAAACTTTGCGAACAAGTTCCAAATGACAAAACGGACTTATTCCAAGTCCCGAACAAAAATCCAAACACGATAGCTGTGAAGTCAACCTACAGTGAAACTCATCAAAATTCTAAACCTTTAAATTGTCAATTTTCGGCAAAACAACACAAATCAACATACAGACCTCCGAAATCGATTTCGGGCATACGCCCAAGCCCAAAATTGTGGTATGAACCTATCAGAGCCATCAAAACACTGCTACGGGGTTGTTTTCACAAAAGTCAAACCTCAGTCAACATTTTCAACTTAAGCTTCCAAAATAAGAATCACTCATTCGTATTCATTCTGAATCATCCGAAAATTAAATCCGACCATGCACGCAAGTCATAATAGACAAGATGAAGTCATTCAAGACTTTGAACCATTGAACGGAACCTTAAAGCTCAAAACGATCGATCGAGTCGTTACATTCTCCCCCTCTTAAACAAATATTCGTCCAAGAACGTGCCAAAAGTGTTTCCCAGGCCATTAAATCACTATATAAATGCATCATGCACATACTCACAGGTGATCCCACGTCACCCCAAACCACATAAACTGACAACGTCGTCAACAATGAATATTATTCCTTATACTCATGCCGAAAAGCCTTAGAATCATATTTCCACATCTGCCAACGGCCCTATTATCACCCAAACACACTGTAAAATCCTCAACTAGCTACAACAGCTCACACATACATCCACAAAGTACGACCACATGGCATAACACATCATCCATATGTCCATAGCAACGACTCTGACCGCAATAGCCACCCATTACCAAACCTGGTACCGGCAAACAGACTCATATCGACTAGAACCCTTTTCTAAACCTTCACAATGCCGAAAATAATGCAAGAAACATGCGGAACTCATAACTGCTCATCCAATCAACAAGCCACCTCAAGCGCACCTGGGCACATACGTCGCAATCCAAACACAATAAGCACAACTCGAATATGACTGAATTTGGAAAGAGGAACACATGGGATAACCGTCAAACAAGCCAAACAGACATAACTCCCCACCGATACCGCACTACAAATCTAATCCTCAAGGAAGATGCAAGATACACGCAACTACCAAAATCAAATCTTGGCTTAATATGACCTCTCCGCGACACATAGTCCAGCACCAACACACCTATTCACAAAGAACACTAGGTCCCCATCCTCCACTCGGAAACACGAGTAAGGTAAACGTCTCAACAACTAAACCATCCTACTAACTCAACCTCGTAGAACCAGAACAACGCGTAACAACTTCCCTTACCTGCAGAGCAACCAAATCACAAGTCGGGCCAAACCATCCGGAGATCACGTCAAATCCTACCTTATTTAACTAACAAAAAAAATCCACCCAAGTCTCATGACCTACAATAGCAACCAACCTAGAACGACTGACACGGGCTATCCACAATAAGTTTCGCAACTGGCATGAACATATGAACAAAGTACAAGAATCACA
Organism: Nicotiana obtusifolia; assembly: GCA_002018475.1. Taxonomy (NCBI): domain Eukaryota; kingdom Viridiplantae; phylum Streptophyta; class Magnoliopsida; order Solanales; family Solanaceae; genus Nicotiana; species Nicotiana obtusifolia. The sequence goes on along the minus strand of MCJB01015374.1, from coordinate 98,670 downwards.
AAAACACAACTATATCTGAAGCAAGGTAGGATGAATCATAGCAATAAATGGTACCGGATCGAAGTAACACAAATGCATCTCTATACTCAACTAAAACCATACATGTAAGGGCATCATCTAGTGCATCGGCCTCTACCCAAATAGGAAGAGCGTAACAATGGGCCCGGGCTCCCCCTCTAAGGCGACTTCTACCCATATGACCTCCACCCCTAACTGACGGTGCAGGTATAGTTGCAATTAGAGCAGAAGTCATAGTCTGAATACCTCGTTGTGACACATCTGTTTAGAGTCTAGGACAATCTCTTACCATGTGGCTAGTATCTCCACACTTAAAGCAACCTCTCCGCTGACGTAGCTGTGGAAGAAGTCCGGTATGGGCACTTTGAGACCCATGGATATCTTAAACACCGCGCGAAGCCTAAAGTGCAAACTGAACTGGCTGACCCACAAAACCTCTACCACGACCTATCCTGCCTCCAAAACAGGGACTAGTAGATCCTCTTGGTCCACGAGGCCTCTCAGCCTCCCTATCCACTCTCTCCTAACCCCGCATACCCTCTAATATACGAGCAATCGTTACCACCTACTAAAACGAAACATCCGTCTCCAACTCCCGAGCCATGCTGAATCGGATACCATAATTGAGCCCCTCAATGAACCTATGGACTCGCTCTCTAATTATAGAAACCAAAGCAGGTGCTTGTATGGACAAATCACTGAATCTAACAGCATACTCTGACACTAACATAGCAACCTGGCACAGCTGATCAAACTCCGCGTGCCATGTATCCCGAAGGGTCTGGGGAATAAACTCTCTCAAAAACATCTTTGAAAACTGAGTCCGTGAAAGTGAAGCTGCATCGGTTGGGTTACCCTCCTCGTAAACCCACCAATACTGGTACGCTACTCCTGACAGTTGGAATGTAGTAAAAGCAACCCCACTCATCTCCATGATACCCATGGTATGGAGAATATGGTGGCACTCCTCTAGAAAACCATGTGCATCCTCTGAAGCCAAACCACCTGAAAGTAGGAGGGTGATATTTCTTGAACTTCGCAAGTCTAAGCTACTCCTCCTTAAATACTGCTGCCCTAACTACGGGTTGAACTAGAACAATAGGTTGTGCTGGCCTGACACTTAGAACCTGACCAATGTGAACTCACTGCTATGAAGTATGGGCGGCGTGAGTCTGAGCTCCTCCCCGATTTATGAAGTAGTTGGTGCAACCAGAATCAATCCCGCGTAAGCCAATATACCGAACATGCTCAGGAACTATGCTAAAGCCTCTTGAAGTCTTGGGGTAGCAACAAGCGCCTCCGGTGCCTGCCCCCAAAGGAGCTACTGGTGGCCCCTCATCTGCTGCTCTGGAAGGTGCTCTAGTTGTAGCACGTGCTCCTCCTTGGCCTCTGCCTCTACCTCTGCCTCTACCTCTGCCCCTGCCCCTAGCAACACCTGCTTTGGGGGCAGCGTCATCAGTAACTGCAGCTCGCGTTCTAACCATCTACGAGAGAATATGATGAAAAAGGCTCAAACTCTGAAATCAAAAAACTCGCAGGATAGGGATGAAAGAAGTGAAGTTTTCCTAATAGTTTCGTAGCCTCTCGAAAATAAGTACAAACGTCTTTGTACCGATCCGCAAGACACTACTAAACTCGTTTATGACTCGTAGAACCTATGAACCTAAAGCCCTGATACCAACTTGTCACGATCATAATTTTCCTCTATAGGATGTCGTGATGGGACCTAGTCTCTAAGGCTAGGTAAGCCTAACGCTTACTAAATTAGATGAAAGAATTTAACCCAAACAACTATTAAACATAAACCATATATTTCTATATAAAGCCAACAATCCAACATGATATAATATCCCAAAACCGATAGTACAAGTCATAAGCTCTACTGAGTTCTCTAGAAAATATTTAAGTACAACTACTCCATAATAGAAATAAATTGTACAAAATAAACTTCAAAAGGTGACTCCAAGGCCTGCAAACGTGATAGCAGGTATACCTTGAGTCTCCATAGCAATGCCCGATCAACTAGCTAAAGATCAACAAACTCTGAAGTATCTGGATCTGCACAAAAATGTACAAAAAGCGTAGCGTGAGTAAATCACTACGGTACCCAGTAAGTATCAAGACCAACCTTAGAGAAGTAGTGACGAGGAACAGTCAAGACACCTACTAGACGTAGTAACTTGTGCAAGAATAAATGTGAAACTAGCAGGGAACAATATCAATATACAGCTAAGCATGGTAAGATGACAACAATACTTGCAATAGGAAACTAGAAGCAATAATTAGCAACAAGGAGCAAACAGGTAATAACGCCGTAGAGTAAGCTGAGCATAGTATAATTCCGATGAAACCAAGTAAGGAAAACAAGTAAAAACTCAATAAAAACAACCATTTTCACACGATATTTATCCAAGCATTTCCCCGAGGTACCACACGTCATAGTCACAAAATCACGGGTCCCAATTCATCAACCCTAATCACTTGGCATCTTGTGCCCACATTACGCATCACAACCGCACGGACAACTCACATGTTGCATGGACAACTCACGTGCCAATAAAATTAATATCTCGTATTTGCAGGGACAATTCACGTTCTAAGGGAGTGACAATATCTCATCTCCGCACGGACAACTCACGTGCAAGAAATAACGATAACTCATAATCGCACAGACAACTCACGTGCCAATAGTAGGACTCTCACACAAGAGGCAAATAAACGAGAATACATGTAAATGATCAACAAACATCAGTATTCTTCTTCTTAAACTGATATGAGTGATTAATTATGTGTATGCTTGTGCAAGTGTTCTATCACAACTCGAGTCAACAAGTAAGAGCAGAGACAAAGAATGCCACATAAGAAAATACACAACAAAACGTAAAATGCATAACTTACACAAGATAGGCACACCACTACACAAATATCATCAATAGCAATGCCCCCAGGCCATCACAAGTCATCACAAATCATCCCCGACATAAACCACCATGTATTGCCACGTGCGCAACAATAAACTAAATGTCTGCCTTGTCTCGCCGCACGCGCATAATAATATTCTTGCCTTGTCTCGCCACATTTGCAAACCCACATATATATATAGCCCGCCTTGTCACGCCGCATGTGCAATTATCAATAACAATGGAATGGACAACTCAGGTGCAAACACCCCGACAATCCTCTCAATAATATCACGTGTCTCAACAACATAACAACACAATGTAATGACTTACACCACATGTGCCCATACGGCACAATACTTTCTCAAAATAATTCCAATACCATAGCCACACATAGCCCTCGGCTCAACACTGAGTACAACAATAACAACAATAACACGAGAAAACGGTAAGTAAATCAACACAAGAATTACAAAACACAAAAAACGGAAGAACAACTTCACAATGAAGGACATAATAAGTAATAATGATTTAAAACAAGAATAACTCAACAATGGGAGAGATAATGTGTAACAAAGATATCCAATAGGAGTAACTCAACAATTAAAGGGATGACAGGTAACAATGTTTCCAAATAAGTACTACTCGGCGATAAGAGAAGTAACATGTAACAATGATTTCAAGTAGGTACAATTCAACAATAAGAGAGATATCATGTAACAATGATTTCAAATACGGATAAGTCAACAAGGAAGGGATAACAATAACTTCCATTAAGGTTAAGCAATTACAGGAGAGATAACATGGCAAAAAAAGAGGCAACAACTTCAATTAAGGCATATCAGAGTATATTTGACAACAAGGGTAGAACATGAATCAACCAACTCCAAATAAAACACGCAAGGGTAAGTTTAGCAATGGAGGATTTAACATGATAAGAAAACTTCTTTCTAATGTACATAAGAACCTAAGAGTCTAAGCCGGTCAAATTTCCATATATAAGTCGTGCACATACTCGTCATCTCATATACATGTCTTTTACGTAGTTCAAATAGCTCAAAAAAACCAATCCCTACGGGGTAGTTTCCCCACACAACATTAGGCAAGATGCTTACGTCAAAAGCCCTCAACCAAATTCTTATTTTTCAATATCTCGACAAAGTTTCACAGATTTGCACTTTGATTCACATGATTTTGATGTTAAAAACTACGATATATTGATGGAATATGATTAGAAATAGATTAGAATCACTTACCCAAACTTTGTAGATTAAAATACCTCTTCAAAATCATTTCCTACCGAGTCTAGGGCTCAAAAATATGAAAATGAGGCTAAAATCACGTCCCTCAGCTTTTTGTCAAGTTGCAGCTGTCGCAATCGAGATCTAGGGTTCGCAAATGCGAACCCCGCAAATGAGATGAAACCATCGCAAAAGTGAAGCCCCTCACACCCCTGCTGTCATCACAAATACGAATATTTATTCACAAATGCGAACATGGACACTTCGCAAATGCGACCAAGAGGATCGCAAATGCGAACCAGCTCCCCCAGGCACTCCGTCGCAGATACAAAGACTGGGTTTGCAAATACAAACCTAGAAAACTTGGTCTAACATCGCAATTGTGAACCAAAACTCACAAATGTGAGACCTGAGGCACCTGTGGAAAAACAAGCAGATTTAAACTCCATCAACACTCCGCTATGCGTCCGAAACTCACCCGAGCCCTCGGGCCTCCAAACCAAACATCAATACAAGTCTAAAAACCTAACACGTACTCACTCGCTTGATCAAATTATCAAAATAACATCCGAAACCATGAATCGGTCCTCAAACCACATGAATTAAACATGAAACTTAAGAACTTTTAAAAACACAACCGAGAGTCTAATTCCTATCAAATTAACTCGGAATGGCGCCAAACTTTGTGGACAAGTTCCAAATGACAAAACGGACTTATTCCATGCCCCGAAACAGAAATCCAAACATGAGTTATGAAGTCAACCTATGGTCAAACTTATCAAAATTCTAAATCATTAACTTGCCAACTTTCGGCAAAACAACACAAATCAACCTACAGACCTCCGAAATCAGTTCCGCGCATATACCCAAGTCCAAGATAATGATACGAACCTATCGGAGCCCTCAAGACACCGCTATGGGATCGTTTTTACAAAAGTCAAACCTCGGTCAATATTTTCAATTTAAGCTTCCAAAGTGAGAATCACTCATCCGAATTCAATCTGAATTATCCGAAAATCAAATATGACCATGCACACAAGGCATAATACACAACATGAAGTCATATAAGACCTTGAACCACTCAACGGAACCTTAAAGCTCAAAATGACCAATCGGGTTGTTACAACGTGCAATAGCACCCATTGTAGAGCCTCAGATCGAGCAGGAGGAGGAGGTCCATGTTTAGACTGGGCCAGCTCAGGTCCCGGAGCGGTTCATTGCCACTCTCATAGTTCAGGACACCCTAGTCCACTTAGTGGGCCTTATAAAAAGTGTGTCCCAGGCCAAATATTTCCTATGACACTCTCAGGGTGGGGGAGGAGCGCAGACTCTCGCTACTCACACTCCGAAGAAGATGGCTCCCATATATCAGACTCTGGAAGTTCCAGCAGTTGGAATAGTTCAGCTCGTTATTGCTACACAGCCCCGGGAGAGGCTCGCGATGTCGTCTAAGGAATTGAAGAGGTTGGATAAGTTCACCAAGATATTTCCTATCCATTTTGGTGATACACATTCTGAGGACCCACAGGATTATTTAGACTTTTGCCATGAAGTGTTGCACAATATGGGTATTGTGGAGTCCAATGGAGTTGACTTCACAGTGTTTCAGATGACCGACTCTGCCAAGAGATGGTGGTAGGACTATGTTCAAGGCAGACCAATTGGTTCACCTCCACTAACTTGGGATCAATTCTCACAGCTATTCTTGGAGAAGTTTATTCTTTTTTCCCTGATAGAGGAGCACTGCAGCTAGTTTGAGCATCTACAGCATGGTGGCATGACTGTTACCCAATATGAGACTAGATTTGTGGACCTATCTCGCCATGCAGCTATCTTGATTCTTACAGAGAGGGAGAGGGTGAGGGTGAGGAGATTCATAGATGTCCTTAATTTTGGTATCAGGCTACAGATGGCCAAGGAGACTAGGGATGATATTTCTTTCTAGGGGGCTATAGAGATTGCTAGACAGATCGAGAGGATTCACCGTAGGGTAGAGAGGCAGTATCTGAGAAGAGGCCTCGTCATTTTTTGGGTTAAATGGTTCCTCATCTAGAGGAAGAGGTTCATTTGGTGGAGGTCATCCTCACAAGCCGATTCATTCAGTGTTCCAGGTGGCACATGGTGCTTTGAGCAGTCATGCTTCTTATGGGACTCGTCCCGAGCAGCCAGTATTCAGTACACATTTAGATCCTATTAGTGCACCACTGCTACATAGTTACTAAGGTGGTCATTGGGGTCATCAAAGATCATCTTAGACTCAGCAGTTACGTCAGCTGTCGGGTTGCTTTGAGTGCGGTGATACAAGTCCAATCAGGAGGTACTGTCCTAAATTGAGGAGCAGCAGACCGCAGCAGGGTACTCGTGCCACAATTTCGACACCAGATAGAGGTGTTGGTCAGATCGTTAGAGGTTGAGGCCAACCAGTTAGAGGCCTTCCGAGAGGCAGAGGTCATAATGCTGGGGCTCAGCCCTATTTCTATGCATTCCCAGCTAGACTTGGGTCAAAGCCGTTTGATACGGTCATCACAGGTATTATTCCAGTTTGCCATAGAGATGCATCAGTTCTATTTGATTCGGGTTCCACTTATTCCTATGTGTCATCCTATTTTGTTTCATATTTGGATATGCCTCGTGATTCTTTGAGTGCTCCTTTTTATGTTTCTATGCATGTCGGAGATTCTATTGTAGTATACCAGGTATATCATGCTTTTGTGGTCTCTATCGGAAGCTATGAGACTAGGGTTGACCTTCTACTTCTTGATATTGTAGATTTTGACGTGATCTTAGGCATGGATTGGTTGTCACCTTATCACGCTATTTTGGACTGTCACGCCAGGAATATGACATTAGCCATGCAGGTTTTCCTCGGTTGGAGTGGAGTGGGACTCCTGGCCAATCTACTAGGAGGGTAATTACATATGTGAAGGATCGGCATATGGTCGAGAATGGGTGTCTGGCATATTTGGCCTATATTCGTGATCCTAGCGCGTAGGTTCCTTCCATGGATTCATTACCAGTTGTGTGCGAGTTCCCAGAGGTGTCTCCTACAAATTTGTCGGGGATGCCTCCTAAAAAAGATATCGACATCTGCATTGACTTGGTTCCTGGCACAGAGCCCATTTCTACCCGCACCATACCGTATGGCGCCAGTTGAGTTGAAAGAATTGAAGGATCTGTTACCGGGTTTTCTTGATAATGGATTCATTCGACCTAGTGTCTCGCCTTGGGGTGCACTGGTGTTGTTTGTGAAGAAGAAGGATAGAACGATGTGGAAGTGTATAGACTATCGGTAGTTATACAAAGTCACTATCAAGAACAAATATCCATTGCCGAGGATTGATGACTTATTTGATCAACTTCAGGGTGCCAAGGTGTTTTCCAAGATTGACCTGAGATCTGGCTACCATCGATTGAAGATTAGGGAATCAGATGTCTCTAAGATAGCTTTTCGGACTTGGTATGGTCACTATCAGTTCTTAATTATGTCATTTGGCTTGACTAATGCCCCAGCAGCCTTTATAGATTCGATGAGCCGGGTGTTCAACACTTATTTGGATTCTTTTATGATAGTCTTCATTGATGATATATTGGTTTACTCCCACAGTCGGGAGGAGCATGAGCAACATCTTCGGATCGTACTTCAGACTCTAACGGATTGTTAGTTATATGCTAAGTTTTCAAAGTGTGAGTTTTGGTTGGTGTCACGCCCCGACCTCGGGGAGCACGACCGGCACTCAATCGAGACACCCCAGTTAAGCAAGCCTGCTAGATGCCTTCTGCCCAGCCTTGCCCATAAATAATATAACAATTAGTACAAGTGATAGACATGAGAAGAGTCAAGTGTTCCACATTCTTTTTTCATTACTCAAAGGATCTTCATTTATGATTCCCAAAATATTGCAAGTTAGATACGATGAAAAACATGTTTGTCAAATACCAACACTTCTAGTTTAATTTCCAACATCAAACTCCACCCAGAACCTGCGTACGGAGCCTCTAAGTACAATAGAAGAGTAATATAGAAGTGCCGGCGACAAGGCCCCGGCTATACCTCAAAGCACAAAATACAACGTCAAATGGCATAAAACCCAGAACAGAGCACGGCTCGCCGAAACCTGCTGAATAGAGAGTAACAGCTAAGGAGGATCAAAACTGCTTGTTGATGAACCACCTGCATTCATTGAAGATGCAGCACCCCCGGCAAAAGGGACGTTAATACATATGGAATAGCACTAGTATGTAAATCTAAATGTCCTCTTTCGAAATAGAATGCCAATATAAGAAGGGAAAAAACATGGAAACAGCAAGCAACAATAATCAAATCCAAATGCCAAGTTTAAAACAAAATAATTTTCAAAATACGAATATAATATATATATTTTTGGTTGGGAGATCATTAGCACCGATATACCACTATGTTTTTAGCACGTAGTTCTATCACGGTCCGATCGGCTAGGCCATCTCACCCCCATCCAATCACAATCACAATCTTACCACCATATGTGGGGCGTGGTGTCCGATCACAACCCGATCGGCTAGGTCATCTCACCACAATGTCGTGTGGATCGACATCAACCTTCGTTAGCAATCATCTCATCCCAATCAAGGGGAATAATTTCAATCACATCAATCTCTTCCCAAATAAAGGGAATAATCACAATCCACTCCTACACCAGCACGTGTAGTTTCAGGTGTGGGACATTACAACCCACCCTTCCTCGGTTTGCTAATGATACTCCTAAAAATATTTTCTTTTGCACAAAAGGGAAAAAGAAGTACAAATATATTCACCTCATAACCTTTCACACTATATATAGCTTCATTTGTACTTTCAACCATCCACAACATCATTATTTCCTCGGCTCTATTGGACATACCTATGATTCTTCTTTTATGGCACGATGGCTGTATTTCATATTCCACACTTTCATTTATTTACTTTCAAGGATCATCAACATAAACATGAACATATAGAATATTCCTGAAATAACCACTTTAGGTTCATTAGTAATGAAAGCTTTAAATACAACAGATTCCTTTCCAAAGAATAGAGAAAAATGACTAGAAATTGAAGCACGAAATAAATTCATAAACGAGTGATACACCACTTATTCTTGAAATACCTTATCCCAAAAGGGCAATTTCATCTCATGAGTATGTAAGAACTCAAATCACATTGAAAATACTTATAATGGAGAGTATGGTGATTCATGATTGAAACGCAAATTTAAATCACGTACACAAGTTACAACAACCACGGGCACTTTTTATGTCTTACTCTCACTTCTTTCACCTTCAACATAGTCATAGTTTATCAACAATAAGGGCCTTTGGAAAATAAGGTTTTGATATGTATATAAACAATACGAATCTTAAGCACATTGAGTTTTCTTTCACAACTTGGCATAACAACTTGCAATGAAGACATGAGTGGAATCATAATATTTCGACACATTGTTCACGCTTGAATACATTCCTGAAGGAGAACACAATACGATAGGAACATTCGGTACACATTTCTAGAACATATCTTTCAACACAAGCTTATTCGGAATAGTCAAATTTATAATGAATAACTCAGAACATGGGGATTAGGAACTTGGGCCAACCATACTTGAAACTTACGCGGACATCATGGAATTAAATTCTAAGAGAGAAGTTTAGCCAACATACCTTACTGGAGCTTTCCCTAAGTTACCACCACGTCCCAACACTTGTTGCAATATCGATCTATAGGAAGATAGCAAAAATTGGGTGATAATTAGAGGGATTCTCATGGTGTTACTCTCCTAGGAATTTTGTCAAACACCTACTATGCAAAACGACTACAAAGCTCCACAATGGTAATCCTTTCCTCCGCCAACCAATTTCAACAAGATACTACCCAACATAGTTCAATAGCATCACACTCTACCACCTATTGGCACATGCATGGCCTATCTCTAACTCCACAGTCTACTTAGCACTAAACAAACTTGCATGGATGATGTAGGACAAGAACTTACCCGGATAGATGGTGGTCTAGTGAGTGGCTTCCATGATTCTTGAAGATTGGTGCAAGAATGGGTGATTATAATGCTAGGTCTTCTCCTTATCTCTTTAAAATACTCTTACTTCTCTAAAAAGCATCAGACATTCGCTTCAAGATGATCCCTAAAGGCTATTTATCAAAATGGGGTCAGATTATAAAAATAGAAAAATGGACCCTCCGAAGTCAAGTCTGCGGTCGCAGAATTGACCACAGAACAAATATGCGGCTCGCAAAATGGACCACGAAAGTGATGCCAAAAACTAGGTTGGTCTGGACAGGTCTGCGGCAGGTCTACGGTCCGCAGACCAGTCATGCGGCTATGAAATGGGCTACAGAATCACCCTTCGAAATACTTCATGCTAAATCTGCGACAGAAGTGCGGTCCGTGACACGAATATACGATCGCATAATGGACCGCAAAATGACCTTCAAAATTCAACAATTTTCTGCTCAACTCCGTGATGGATATGTGGTCCGCCGAACAAATTTGTGATCGCGAAATTGATCGCATAATTGCCTTCTTCTGCCAAAAATTTCAACCAACTCATCTATGCATTCTTCAACCCAAAAAGTCTATGCTGTGGCGATCATTTTCTACAAGCTTTGTGCACATTAGTCTACCTCGGCACCACAAAACCTTAAATTCCTTGGAGAAATTTTACGGGGCCTTACAGTTGGACTCGGTTGCCTTTTTGGGTCATGTTGTATCTTCCGAGGGCATTAATTTGGATCCTAAGAAGATTGAGGTAGCTTAGAATTGGCCTAGGTCTACTTCAGCCACTGAGATTTGAAGCTTCTTCGCCTTGGGGGTTATTATTGTCAGTTCGTGGAGGGGATTTCATCTATCTCAGCCCCATGGACTAAGTTGACCAAGAAGGGTGCTCTCTTCAGGTGGTCCGATGAGTCTGAGTTGAGCTTTCAGAAGCTCAACACTGCATTGAGTACAAACTTAGTGCGTGTGCCTACAGGTTTGACATCTTACACCGTGTATTATAATGCATCACCTATTGGGCTTGGCGTGGTGTTGATGTAGGATGGTAGGGTGATTGCCTACGCGCCTTAGCAGTTGAAGGTTCATAAGAAGAATTACCCTGTGTATGAATTAGAGTTGGCCACCCGTGTTTACGTGCTAAAGATTTGGAGGCACTATCAATACAGTATTAAATGTGAGATCTATATCGATAATTGGAGTCTACAGCACCTGTTCAAGCAGAAAGAACTTAATTTTGCCGCAACGGAGATTGTTAGAGTCGTCGCAAGACTATGATATCACCATATTATATCATCTATGGAAGGCCAATTTAGTGGCCGATGCATTGAGTAGGAAGGTGGAAAGCATGGGTAGTTTGGCATATTTACGGGTAGCTAAGATCCCACTAGCCATGGATGTTCATGTTTTGGCCAATCGGTTTGTGAGATTGGATGTGTTAGAGCCTAGTCGGGTTCTTTCTTAAGTTGTGGCACAGTCTTCGTTGTTGGAGCCGTATCATGGCTCGCCAGTTTGATGATCCTCACTTGTTGGTGTTAAAGGATAGGGTGCAGCTAGGTGGTGCGAAAGAGGTTGTGAATTGGTGATGATGGTGTTATGCGGCTTCATGTCCGAATTTGTGTTTCAAATGTTGATGGGTTGAGAGACTTAATCCTTGAGGAGGCACACAGTTCGCGCTATTCCATTCATCCAGGTGTCACGAAGATGTACCGTGACTTGAAACAGCACTATTGGTGGCGAAGGATGAAGAAAGACATTATTGTTTATGTATCTCGGTATTTGAATTGTCAACAGGTGAAGTATGAACATCAAAAATCGGGTGGATTGACTCAGAGATTGGAGATATCGGAGTGGAAGTGGGAGCGCATCACTATGAATTTTCAGGTAGGTTATCACGGACTCCTAGGAAATTTGATGCAGTCTGGGTCATTATGGACCGGTTGACTAATTTCGCACACTTCATTTCGGTGGCGACTTCCTATTCTTCAAAGTGGTTGGCTAAGATTTACATCTAGGAGATTATCCGGCTACAAAGCATGCCCATTTCAATCATTTCTCACCGAGGCATAGAGTTCACATTGCATTTTTAAAGATCTATGCAGCATGAGTTGGGCATGTGGGTCGAGCTGAGTATAGTGTTTCAGCCTCAGACGGACGGACAACCCTAGCGCACTATTCAGATCTTGGAGGACATGTTATGCACTTGTGTTATCGATTTCAGAGGTTCGTGGGACCAATTCTTACCTCTAGCATAGTTTGCCTGCAACAACAGCTACCACTCGAGTATTCAGATGGCACTGTATGAAGCATTATATGGGAGGCAATGTCGTTCGCTGATTGGTTGGTTTGAGCCCGGAGAGGCTAGGCTGTTCGGCACTGATTTGGTCCATGATGATATGAAAAAGGTTAAGGTGATTTAGGAGCGACTTCGTATAGCTTAGTGCAGGCAAAAGAGTTATGCAGGCCTGATGTTTTGAGATGTAGCTTATATGGTGGGTGAGAAGGTTCTTCTCTGAGTGTCGCCTATAAAGGGCGTGATGCGGTTTGGGAAGAAGGGCAAGTTGAGCCTAAGGTTTAATGGCCCGTTCTAAATCTTTGAGAGAATAGGGGAGGTTGCTTATAGGCTAGCATTGCCTTCTAGCATAGAAGGGTACATCCAGTATTTCACATTTCCATGCTTCGGAAGTATCATGAGGACAACTCACATGTTTTGGACTTCAGCACGATGCAGCTTGATGAAACTTTGAGCTATGAGGAAGAGCCATAGTCATTCTAGCCCGGAAGGTTTGTAAGTTCAGATCTAAGAGTTTTCCTTCTATGAAAGTGCAACTGAAGGTTCATCTGATCGAGGAGGCTACGTGGGAGTTTGAGTCCGATATACGGAGTAGTTACCCCCGCCATTTTACCATTCTAGGTACTTTTCTATGTCCGTTCGAGGACGAATGTTTTTTTTAGAGGTAGAGAATGTGACGACCTGATAGGTTATTTTGAGTACTAGCTTTCATTTCCATATTCCGAGACCTCTATTAGCTTCATTTGATATTTCTTGACTTGTGTGCGTACTCCGTGTCATTTTTTGGAAAAAGTGATTTTACACTTAAAATGAAACTTGAGTTGACCACGATCGTCAACATTCTTGGTAAACGGCCTCGGATAGGTGTTATGATAACTTCGGTAGGTTCGTATGTTGTTTTTGGATATTCACTTTTGGTTGGGATCCGGGGTGACCCGAGCGCATTTCGGTGTGTTATGTGAAAAATTGTGAAAATAAGTTTTCAAGTTGAAAATCATGAGTTCTGATGATCGATTAATGTTAGTTGATGTTATTTTGATGATATGAGGTAGCGATCAAGTTTATATTATGTTATTACACTTGTGTGCATGTTTAGTTTGGAGCCTGAGGGGCTCGAGTGAGTTTCGGATGTGATACGGAAGAGTTTGAGCCATTGAGTAATTGTTGGTGCATTACCAGTTGCTGGTGTTTAATGCAGATCTCGCAATTGCAAGGTCTGGCTCGCATTTATGAGCCTCGCTTTTGCGAATAAGAGTTCACATTTGCGAGCAAGCGCCTGGGCTGGGTGACCTTGCATTTGCGAGGAAAATGTTTGTATTTGCGAAGTTTGGGCAGCCGCTTTTGTGAACATCCTGGTCGCGTTTGCGACCACTGGTAGCTATTGTCATCTTCGCATTTGCAAAGAATTTGGGCGCATTTGTGACTTCTGGGAACCTGATGCACTGATCGCATTTGCGATCCGAATTTTTCATTTGCGGTGTTCGCAATTGCGAATATGCAGTTGGGTAAAAGAGGGAGAAAATGGGACTTAGCTCATTTTACATCATTTCTCAACCCTATATACTATATAGGTGATTTTCTTGTGAAACTTTCTTCCTAAAATCATTAGTAAGTAACTCTAATTCACTTTTTTTCAATTCCTCGTTACTTTTCATGAGTTGTTAACATCAAATCTAGAATTTCTATGTTAGAAATTAGGGACTTGGGCAGAATTTGGGGATGTTGCAAAATTGAGATTTAGATCTCAAATTGAAGTCGGAGTTCGAAACAAAACACATAATCGGGATCGGGGTGAATGGGTAATCGAATTTTGGTTAGGATCTCGAATTTTGACCATGCGAGCCCGAGGTTGACTTTTGTTGACTTTTTCCAAATTCTTCAATGATCAAATATTTTTCATTCGTGGGTAGTTTCTATAGCTTAATTGAATTGTTTCAACAATAGTTGGCTAGATTTGGTTGGTTCGGAGATTTGTTCGAAAGACAAAGTCGTGGTTGCTTGTTTAGTTGGTCGTGCAAAGAGGTAAGTGTCGTGTCCAACTTTGACTTGAGCAAATTAAGACTTGTTGATCTGTTTGTTATGTGAATTACGTGGGGAAACGGCGTGCATTCGAGGTAACGAGTGTATATGTGCTATCATGAGGTAAAAGCAGGCGAGATTAGGCTATTTACTTCCATGTCTTAATTCATTCCATGTTATCTCTTGCAACATGCCTTAGTTGTTACATGTTCTTACTTATCATCCATGCTTTACTTGTTATTTGTTATTTAATTGTTACTTGTTTCAATTTTTACATTTCTTGCCCAATATCTATTTACGTGCTATATGCCTTTAATTGCATTAATTGTATATTTTCGTTGTCTCATGTGTTACTTGCTTTTATTGTCCTCATATTACTTGAAGCACTTTATTATGTCATTTTATTTATGTGAGCCATTTAGCTATTTTGGTATTAATTTCTTGATAAGGTTTGGGATTATGAAGTATTGGCTATTCTCCGTTTTTACTGGTAGTTCTTATTGTTTCGCATGTTTTATTTCTCTTTTGTGTTGATATTCGTAAATAGTGGTGTTGAGTTTTTTATGTTGATAAATTGATATTGGAGATCGGGTTGCGCGTCATAACGATATTGAAAGGAATTGATAACGGGGGATCGGGTTGCACGCCCCAACAAGAAATGATATGATGTGATATTGGAAATGGATTGCATGTTGTAACAGATATTGTGTTTAATGTTGGGATCGGATTGCACGCCGCAATAGATTTGATGTGTTGTAGTTGTTTGTGGCTGTAAAGTTTATTCTCGGTGTTGTGATATGAGATTTGATACCATATTATTCTAGGGCCCTCTGGTAGTTGACCTTCGGGTCCGTTTATATGAGTTATTGCTATATTTCTATTTCTGTATTCCGTTATTATTATTTGTATAGGTTTATTGTGAGTGGCTTGTCATAGACCGTCACTACTTCGTCGAGGTTAGACTCGGCACTTACAGAGTACATGAGGTCAGTTGTACTCATGCTACACCTTTGCAATTCTTGTGCAGATTCCGGTGTTGGTCCTAGCGCACGTAGCAGAGACTGCTCGGATTCAACTACTTTAGAAGACTTGAGGTAGAGCTGCTGGCATTCGCAGTCCCTGAAGTCCCTTTCTATCATGTTTTACTATTTATTTAGTTTCAAATAGTTGTACTTTAATTCAGATCGTATTTGTAGTACTCTAGTTGCTCATGTACTTGTGACTCCGAATTTGTAGGAGTAGATTTAGTACTGTGTTATTTATATAAACACTTTGTTCATTTCTGATTTTATAGTTGTTAATTATCATTACTCTGTTATAATTTCTTAAATCTAGTTAAGTAATTAGCTAATGTTAGCTTGCCTAGCAAGTGGATGTTCGACGATCACGACCACATAGTTGGGATTTCGGGTCGTGACACTTACCAATGAATTTGGGAAGAAAATCCTCTTCAAAAATCTCCTCAAGAGTGTGTAGAGTTGAAAAATGGTATAAAATGAGATAAGCCCCGATTTTTCCCATCTTTTACCCAGCTGGAGACGTCTTGTTCACAACGCAATATCCGCAAATGCAAAACACTGAGAACATGTGTGATCAGTGCATCAGACCTATTGTACTCGCAAATGCGACATATGATTTGCAAATGCGAAGAGCCCAACAGCAAATGCGGATAAATTCTTCGCAGATGCAAAGCTGTCCTAAACGCCCAAGGGTCGCAAATGCGACCAAAATGTTCATACATGCGAATGCCCAACATCCGCAAAAGCAAACCAGCCCTAAAAAATGTAAAGACACCCAACCCACCCCCATTTCGTTGATGCGATAAATTGACCACAAAAGTGATGCTAGCATTTGCGAGCAGGACCTTGCAAATGCGAGATCTGCAGACCCACACCAGCAACAGCTGCTACCAGCCATTCCAAAACATATCTTAAACTTCCTTGAGCCCCTCCGGCTCCAAACTGAACATGCAAACAAGTGTAATAACATCCTACAAATTTTCTCTCTACCTCAAATCATCAAAATAACTTCAAATAACAAGAATCGATCACCAAAACTCTAAATTTCAATTAAAACTCAACTTTTTACCAACTTTTACATAATGCGCCAAAATGCGCTCGTGTCACCCCAGACACTAACCAAATGTGCGTACAAGTCCAAAAACATCGTTTGAACCTACCGTATTTGTCAGAACACCAATCCAAGGTCGTTTACGAAAAATATTGACTGCGGTCAATTCTAGCCTCATTTTTAATCAAAAATTGCATTTTCCAAAATTTTACATAAAAGCTATCCGAAAAGGGACACAAACCACGCACGCAAGTCAATAAACATTAAATGAAGCTACGAGAGGTCTCGAACACAAATTAACGATAGTACTTAGAACGACCTATCGGGTCGTCACATTCTCCACCTCTAAAAGAAGTGTTCATCCTCGAACGAACATAGAAAAGTACTTGGACTATTTAAAAGGTGGGGCTAGATACTCCGTATATCAGACTCGGACTCCCATGTAGCCTCCTCGATCGTCTGATCTCCATTGCACTTTCATAGAAGGATAACTCTTGGGTCTCCACTTACGAACCTGCCGGTCTAGAATAGCCACGGCTCTTCCTTATATGTCAAATTTTTGTCAAGTTGCACCGTGCTAAAGTCCAAAACATGTGACAAGTCCTCATGGTACATCCGAAGCATGGAAACATAAAACACCCGATATACCCCTGCTAAACTAGGAGGCAATGCAAGCCTATAAGCAACCTCCCCAACTCTCTCCAAGATCTCAAACGGGCCAATAAACCTCGGGCTCAACTTTCCCTTCTTCCCAAACCACATCACGCCCTTCATAGGCGATACTCAGAGAAGAACCTTCTCACCCACCATGTAAGCCACATCTCGAACCTTTCGGTCTACATAACTCTTTTGCCTAAAACTAGGCTGTACGAAATCGCTCCTGAATCACCTTAACCTTCACTAAAGCATCGCAGACCAAATTGGTGCCAAATAATCTAGCCTCACCGGGATCAACCCAACCAATCAGCGAAGGCCATCACCTCCCCTAAAAGGCCTCGTATGGAGCCATCTAGATGCTCGACTGATAGTTGTTGTTGAAGGAGAGGCAAGAGGAAAACACTGTCCCACTGACCCACGAAATCAATAGAGCATGCCTGTAACATGTTCTCCAATATATGAATAGTGCGCTCGGGCTGTCCGCGTTTGAGAATGAAACACAGTACCCAACTTGACCAGCGTGCCCAACTCATACTGCACGGCTCTCCAAAACTACGATGTGAACTACGTACCTCAGTTAGAAGAATAGGAAGTCATCACCGGAATGAATTGGGCGGACTTAGCCAACTGGTCCACAATAACCCAGACTGCATCATATTCCTCAAGGTCCGTGGTAAGCCAACCATAAAATCCATAGTGATGCGCTCCCACTTACTCACCAGTATCTCCAATCTTTGAGTGAACCCACCTAGTTTCTGAAGCTTGTATTTCACGTGCTAACAGTTCAAACACCGAGAGACATAAGCAATGATATCTTTCTTCATTCTCTGCCACCAATAGTGTTGTTTCAAGTCACTGTACATCTTTGTGACATCTGGGTGAATGGAATAGCGTGAGCTGTGAGCCTCCTCAAGGATCAACTCTCTCAACCTATCAACATTTGGAACACAAATTCGGCTCTGAAGCCGCATAACACCATCATCCTGAATCACAACCTCCTTGGCACCACCCCGCTGCAGTGTGTCTCTCGACACCAATAAGTGAGGATCATCAAACTCTTGAGCCTTGATAGGCTCCAACAACGATGACTATGCCACAACACAAAAAGAACCTGGCTAGGCTCTGAAATATCCAACCTCACAAACTGATTGGCCAAATCCTGAACATCTATGGCTAGTGGCCTCTCCGCTGTAAGTAAATATGCCAAATTGCCCATGCTCTCAGCCTTCCTACTCAATGCATCGACCACTACATTGGGCTTTCTTGAATGGTATAATATGCTGATATCATAGTCTTTCAGCAACTCTAACCATCTCCGCTGCTGCAAATTAAGGTCCTTCTGCTTGAAAAGGTGCTAAAGACTCTGATGGTCTGTACAAACCTCACATAGAACGTCGTATAAACAATGCCTCAAAATCTTCAGTGTGTGAACAACGGTTGCCAACTCCAAATCATGCACAGGGTAATTCTTCTCATCAACCTTCAATTGACGAGATGCGTACACAATCACCCTACCGTACTGCCTCAAACCGCGCCAAGGCCAATACACGTGCATTAGAATACATGGTGTAAGATCCCGAACTTGTAGGCAACACCAACATTAGGGCTGTAGTCACTGCAATCTTGAGCTTCTGAATGCTAACCTCACACTCGTCGCACCATTTGAAAAGAGCACCCTTCCCGGTCAATCTAGTTAAAGGAGCTGCGATGGATGAAAAACCCTTCACGAAACGGCAATAATACCCAGCCAACCTAAGGAAACTCCGGTTCTCGGTAGCGGTAGAAGACCTGGGCTAATTCTGAACAATCTCAATCTTCTTCGGATCCACCTTAATCCCCTCACTGGACACCACGTGGCCCAAGAATGCCACTGAACCAAGCCAAAACTCGCACTTGGAGAATTTAGTCTATAGCTTCTTCTCCCTCAAAGTTTGGAGCATGATGCTCAAGTGCTGCTCATGATCCTCTCGGTTGCGAGAGTACACCAATATATCATCAATAAACACGATGACGAAGGAAATAAGATACGGCTGACACATGATATTCATCAAGTGCATAAAGGCTGTTGGGGCATTGGTCAGCCCATAAGACATCACAAAACCTCATATCTGAAATCCGGATCTTCAGCTGATGGTACCCCGATCTCAAGTCAATCTTCGAGAATACCTTAGCACCTTGAAGCTGATCAAACAAATCATTAATATACGGTAATGGGTACTTGTTTCATGATTGTAATCTTGTTCAGCTACCTATAGTTAATACATATCCTCATGGAGCCGCCTTTCTTTTTCACAAATAGAACTATAGCACCCAAAGGTGAAACACTCGGTCTGATGAAACCCTTACCAAGCAACTCCTAAAGTTATTCCTTTAATTCCTTCAACTCTACTAGTGCCATGCGATATGGTGGAACAGATATAGGTTTAGTACCCGGCACCAAGTCAGTACCAAAATCAATATCCCATCTGTAGGCATGCCCGGTAGGTCTGCTGGAAACACGTCTGGGAACTCTCTTACTACCGGAACTTCCTCAACGGTAGGAGTATCAGCACTAACATCCCTCACAAAGGCTAAGTATGCCAAGCACCTTTCTCTACCATCTGTTGTGCTTTCAGAAAGTAAACCACCCTACTAGGGACATGACTCAATGAGCCTCTCCACTCAAACCTCGGCATCCCCGGCATAGCAAACGTTACGGTCTTAGCGTGATAACCCATAATAGTGTGGTATGGTGACAACCAATCCATGCCCAGATCAGATCAAAGTCCACCATATTGAGTAACAGAAGGTCTACCCTAGCCTCATAACCCCCTATTATGATCAAACACGACCAATAAACACTGTCTACCGTAATGAAATCCCCAACAGGCGTAGACACATTAACAAGGGTACTTAAAGAACTATGAGACATATCCAGATATGAAGAAAAATAGGATGACACATACGAATAAGTGGAACCAGGATTAAATAAAACTAAGGAATCTCTATGGCAAACTGGAACAATTCCTGTGATGACCACATCCAATGACTCTGCTCAAGTCTAGCTGGGAACGCATAGCAACGGGGCTGAACCCCACCAATCTGACCTTCGCCTCTCGGAGGGCCCCTTACTGCCTGACCTCCACTTTTAATGGCCTGACCACCACCTCGGACTGCCTGAACCTTGCCTCTAGCTGGCTGAGCGGGCGGTGGAGAAACCGGTGCCGGAACCACCGCACGAGTGCCCTGTTGTGGCATTCTGCTCTGTAACCTGGGGAAAAACCTCACGACGTGTCTCAGATCTCCACAAGTATAACAAGTCCTCGGCTGATGTGACTGTTGACCATAAAGCTAACCTTGTCGTCCTGAATAACCACCCTGATAACTCTGAATCGGAGGTGCACTAACCGGAGCTTAAGGTGCGTAGTATGCTAGCTGCTTAGGATGAGACTGAAAAGAATAACGAATGCCCTAAGTACCGTGTGATACCTGAACCGCTGACTAAATCGGCCTGCTGGGATTGCCTCTACCAAATGAACCCCTACCACCACTGAAACCACCACAATGACGAGGCCTCTTTTCAGATGTTGCCTCCCTACCCTGACCACGAATCCTCTCAATTTGTCTAGCAATCTCCACAACCCGCGTGAAAGAAATATCATCCTCGGTCTCTCTGGCCATATGTAGTCTGATACCGCAAGTAAGACCATCGATAAATGTCTTCACCCTCTCCATCTCAGTAGGAATCAAGAAAACTGTATGGCGAAAAAATCCATAAATCTGGTTTCGTACTGGGTAACAGTGATGCTAACCTGCTGGAGGTCCTCAAACTGGCTGCGGAAGTCTCTCTCAAAGTGAAGGGTATGAACTTCTCCAAGAATAGATGTGAAAACTGATCCCGAGTGAGCGGAGGTGAACCTGCCGGTCTATCCCAAACGTACTCCTGCCACCATCTTGACAGAGCCACGATACCCATGTTGCGCAATACCTCATGGCAACGGTCCAAGAAATCCTAGGGGTCCTCAAAAGGTGATCCACTAAAGCGAATAGGAATCAAATCGGTGAAGTTGTCCAATCTCTTCAACCCTTCGGACGACATAGCTGGTTCCTCCTCGGGTTGTATGGCAATAACAGACTGAACTGCTGGGACTGCTAGAGTCTGATATCTGTGAGCCATCTGCTCTGGTGTGTGAATAGCAGGAGTATGAGTTCCTCCCCCAGCCTGTGAAACGGCTTGTGCTACAGGAAATACACCGGCATAGGCCACACTCTCCATAAGACCGACCAGACGGACTAGGGCGTCTTAAAGTACGGGGTAGCAATGAACCCCTGAGATGGTCCAACTGGCACGGCCGAAATAGGGATCCCCTCCTCTTTCTCGATCTAAGTCTCTGCAATGGGTGCTGCTGCACGGGCTCTAGGCTGAGCTCTACCCCTAGCTCTGGCTCTGCCTCGGCCCCGGCCTCTACCCCTGGTAATGGTAGCACCCTGGGGCTCCTGCTCCTGACCAGCTGTGGATGCATGTCCTCACCATATGTAAGAGAATAAGAATAGAATGATTCAAACTTTAACAATAGAATAAACTTGCACGACAAAGTAAGAAAGAAGTGAAATTTCCTAAAGCCTTATTGCGTCTATAAGATAAGTACAGACGTCTTCGTACCGATCCTCAAGACTCTACCAAGTTTTCTCATGACTCGTGAGACCTAGGCAAGCTAGAGCTCTGATACCAACTTGTTACGATCCGAAATCTCAACTGCGGGACCATGATGGCGCCTAACACCGAATGCCAGGCAGCCAACACAATAGATAATAAGAAAAGGATAGCAGTAAATACTTGATAATTAATCAATAACAACACATAAATCATTCCAAGATTTGGTGTCACAAGTACATGCGCGTCTAGATCCAACTGCATACAAGGTTTGGAAGAAATAAATCACTATTTGAAAAAAATAGAAAAGGTACAAGAAATAGAAAAGTGACTCCAGGGTCTGCGACCAAAATGCAGCTCTACCTCGAATCACTGAGTGGTAGTTGCTAAGTACCTCTCGGGACTCCGCTGGTACCAACGTCAAAATCTACACAAGAAGTGCAGAAGTGTAGTATGAGTACAACCGATAATGTACTTAGTACGTGTTGAGCCTAACCCCGACGAAGTAATGACGAGGCTAAGACAAGACATACCTAAATCCTGTGATATATATATATATATATATATATATATATATATATATTGAGGTAGGAATGAATAAAAAGGGGCAACAATCGGAACAACAAGTAAAGAATCACCAAGTAAATCTTCACAATCCAAGTATCAAGTAAAAACAATGTAGTCAACCAGTTGCACGGCATCACCTTCGTGCTTTTACTCTTATCCTCACCATATATAACGAATGTGAGTTCACGACATCATCCTTCGTGCTTTTACTCTCATCCTCACCATGTAGTATAAATAAGGCACGTGCACGACATTATCCTTTGTGCTTTTTCTCTCATCCTCACATGATAATAACAATAGAGCAAACAAGTGTACGGCATCACCTTCGTAATTTAGCCTCACGCTCACTCAAGAAATGATATCAGTATGCAAGCAAGGCAAGACAACACCAATCGTACTTTTCACTCTTCTTCACCAAGCAACAATAACAACCAAAAGTATCAAGCAAGGTGAGAAGCAAATTTCAATTTCAACCGTGGCAGTAGAATAAGCAAGTTCAACTTTCAACATCACCACAACCTCAACATGAACAATAAACACGAAAGCGAACAATTAAAGAATAAATAATCTAACTAAGATATGGAAAGCATAATAAATGAAAAGCATGGTACAAATAAGATAAATTCCACCTGCATGCTTTAACCTATGACAATGTATATATATACTCGTCACCTTGCATATACGCTGTCCCCATACATAGTTCATGTAGAAAATAGACCAAACAATTCCTAGTTCCCTCAAATCAAAGTTAACCACAATACTTACCTTTTTTCGCGATAAAATCACAATCAATCAAGACTTTTCCTTTCGAACAAGCCTCCAAACCAACCGAACAGTTTCCCCTGCCATGCCCTACCCTTCCCCATTAAATCATCCCCTGCCCCGCCATGGTAACAGTTTCCCCTCCCCCTGGCTGTTAAAGTTCATGGAAAAGTAATTGAAATTGATTGAAAACTAGTTAAAGTTCCTTACCAATGAATTGGGAAGGAAATTCTCTTCAAAAATCGCCTCTAGAGTGTTTAAGATTGAAAAATAATATAAAATGAGCTAAGTCACGATTTTTTCCGCTTTTACCCAACTGCGGACGTCTGGATGTCCGCAAATGCAAAACAAGTGCATCAGACCCACTGTAGTCACAAATGCATCATGTTTTGCAAATGCGAAGAGGCGCAAATGCGGATAAATTCTTTGCATATGCGAAGCTGTCATAAACGCCCAGGGGTCGCAAATGCGACATGCGAATGTCCAGCATCTGCAAAAGCGAACCTGCTCTCGAAATTGTAAAGACACCCAGCCCACTCCCATTTCATAGATGCGATGCATTGACCGCAAAAGTGATGCTCGCAAATGCGAGATTTGCAGACCCACACTAGCAACAACTGCTACCTGCCATTCCAAAACATATCTGAAACTTCCTTGAGCCCTTCAGGCTCTAAACCGAACATGCACACAAGTGTAATAACATTCTACAAACTTGCTCACTACCTCAAATCATCAAAATAACAAGAATCGATCATCAAAACTCTAAATTTTAATTAAAACTCAACTTTTTACCAACTTTCACATAATGCGCCGAAATGTGCTCGAGTTACCCCGGACCCCAACCAATCGTGCGTACAAGTCAAAATATATCATACGAACCTACCGGAATTGTCTAAACACCGATCCGAGGCCATTTACTAAAAATGTTGACCGTGGTCAACTCTAGCCTCATTTTAAGTCAAAAATTATATTTTCTTCAAATTTTCACATAAAAGCTTTACGAAAAGCGACACAGACTATGCAAGCATGCTAATAAACATTAAATGAAGCTACAAGAGGTCTCGAACACAGAAATTAAGGCTAGTACTCAAAACGACCGATTGGGTCGTCACACATCGCATATAGCTTAACACGGCCATAGGGATATCAACATACTTCCGAAAAAAAGGTCAATCCAATTTTTTCTATTCAAATGTAAGGAGATGGAAAATGAATTCTTTCTCACCTACCCTATGTACCAAAAAATTTCAATCCTGAATTTTATGCTATTTAGTCAACAACCTCAATCAAGGTTAGCTCATAACCACTAGGTGCCTCAGAGCCGTGCAGATTGATGAATGTAGCAGCTACATTAGCAAGCCCTCCGGTGGGGAGATCTTTGCAGAATCTCACACCAGGTGCCAGTCCAGGACCACTAATGGCAATAGGAACCTAGACAAAATTCCCAGCATTATCATTCAATCCAACAATAGGGTAACTCCAGGTTAAAAAAAATCTTTAGAAAGATGACAAACAGTGAGTGCTTGTAAAAATTTCCTAACATGAAATTCCAAACCACCATGTTCTCCCTTTCCTCCAAATAAATGATTTACTTACAGGTTGGCAAGTGTGAGAAGTAAGTATCTGAATGTTGCCATTCTTATCAAGAAGTGGTTCTCCCTTCTTATTTCTCTTCACCATGTCTTCAGCATTTCCATGATCTGCAGTAACCAGATATATTCCATCCACTTGTTCAATTACGTCGAGGATCATCTGCAAGTAGCACAAGTCAAAAACATTAAATTAATTTACAGAGTCAATTATGGTAGGCAAAATAATAAGGACTCAGCCAGGTATCATGAAAAATGTGTCCACGGGAGAGATCATACAGCTTGATTTTGATCATGTGCTTCACTGACATCTGAAATAGTTAAAAGTCATCCTAAATTGGTTTTGGAAATGAAGTAACGCAATCTTAAACGTCGTAAAAGCCTCCCTCACTTTGACAAACTAATGATTAGGGAACATTGCCTAGTTGAAGGGTCAAACTACACAGGAGCTGGAGCTAGTGTATAAGATAAGAACTTACTAACTTCGGTCCAAACTCTGTATTTGTCCAAAGAAATTCATTTAACATGTGCAAATTATTAATTTAGAACCCATTAACTTAAAAGTGCTAGAATCCCGAACCCACAAGTTCAAATCTTAGCTCCATCTCTAAAACTACTCATAAAACGACTCCAATCTTTGCCGAGCATTTCCATGACATGTGAAGGTAATGCTCCATTATCAAGGCAAGTAACATAGAATAATATAAAAGATAAAGAGAAAGCAGTTTGAACGCCAGTTTGTCTAATCTCAAAACTCTCACGTCAAATCAGTTGCAACTAATATCATACCCTCCTTCCATTATCAGCAAAGAGAAATTGCAAGACACTCAAAACTAGGAGAACTTATAACAGAGAGAGGACGAAGATATCGAACCTCCTAGAAGCACAATTACTTTACAGCATCATCAGCAGCCTTGCAAGCTTCAATTGTTGCTTTGAGGTCACCGGTATGCCCCACCATATCACCTTTAGGTAGGTTTACACGTACCTAGTAAATAAATTACAAACAGAATATAAGCTTCTCTTTTCTTTTATCTTTTTTCTTTTTCTAAGCTCTTACAAGAAACTCTTAATATGTACCTGATCAAATTTGCAGCTTAGTATAGCATCCCTTGCCTTTTCAGCAATCTCTAAGGCCTTCATCTTTGGCTTAACGTTGAATGTTATCCCACTGTCACTTGGAATTTCAACATACTCTTCCAGCTCTTGCTTAAAATATCCTGACCGATTTCCATTCCAGAAAAAGGTGACATGACCAAATTTAACAGTTTCGCTGTTGAAGAGAATAAAAATCATGGATTAATACCAGCTTAAAATAAGTTCAACCATTCTAAGTGTTTCAACTCATATAGAGTTTAAACATTGCATGAATAGCATAATATCTTCCTGACAAACTCATATTTGCTTCTTTTATATTTTTTTCCCAGGCTCTGGGAATTGGGAGTTGATTTTCAGCCTTTAATTAAAATCTACAATCTCTAGTTTCTGTAAGAACATTGTACATAACTCATTTGAAGGAAAATTGGTGTACAGAAACACTGGACATGTTTTAAACCTTTGCATTTCTGTAAGAACAATTTACAGACACATATTTCAAGCAATAAAAGGGTAAATGATCCCAGGAAAGCTTCGTATTTAAAGCTCGAGCAATTGAACTGAGAAACTTCAACATCTATAAGGATTTAGAACTTCAATTTTCCATTTCCACCTTTGTGAGATAAATGGATGATATATGGATATTTGTTTATAAGACACTTGATCTGATTCATTGAACTTCAATCTATTTTTATAAACTCTCTCTCCTAGCTCTCTTTCTCTCTCCTTGCTCTCTCTTGCGTCTTTCTTCCCCCACCAACCCTCCCCACGCCGGCAATCCACACTGAAAACAGTCGCGGGAAGCCCGCCAGGTAAGTAGTCTTTCTCTCTCCTCCCCCCTCCACCTTTCTCTCTCCTTTCTTTCCCCCACACCGGAAACCCTTCTCTTTCGATCCCCCCTTCTCCTTTTCCTGTTCTTCGCTGCTTTCTCCTATTTATCTTTCGCCCCTGTTTTTTTCTTCTTTCCCCCTTCTTTCTTTCTCCTCTCTTTCCCCTCTCCTCTGCTCTCCCCCTCTCTTGCCTTCCCGTTTCACCTCCGCTACCCACTGTACAGTGGCATTAGAGGCAGCGGGACCCCCCTTTTCTTCTTCTCCTTCCATTTTCTAGGTTAATCGGAGTAGCGCGTAGGATTTGCGGCGGCGATTCAGCAGTTTCAGCTAGTGGCAGTGGCGGTAACCGACGTTGTTTGGTTCTTCAACAACGCCTCGACTCCCCGACTATATCCAGGTTCTTTCCCTCTGGAGTTGGTACCTCCGGGCATCCATTCATTTTTGCTTACCTCCCTTCCTTGTTAGTAATTATTTGTTCTAGTTAAGGTAAATTTTTGTGAGATTACCTGTACACTAAAGTAGTGTCGTCTAGTCTACTTCGGATTGCTTACCTCTCCCTGCCGATTAGTTGAGTTACTTCCATTTTGTGGGTGTTAAATTGAACTTTTACGTGTTTTTCTTATCTGTATTTGTAATTAGTGCTCTAAGATAAAACAATTTAGTTTACTTTATTAGTCTGACTATTACCTTGTATTAGTGATGATTTTGGATTCGTCTCCCTTAGGATCTAGTGGCTGGAGTAGTTGATGGAGGAGTAAGGTCTTGTCCTCAGGTGAGGCGGGGTGCAGGGGACAAGGGTGGAAGGGTGCTCTGAGGCTGAGAGTTGGGTCGTGGAACATAGGTACTTTGACGGGCAAATTTATAGAGTTAGCGAAGATCTTCTAGAAGAGGAAAATTAATATTGCCTGCGTCCAGGAGACTAGGTGGGTGGGGTCTAGGGCACGGGATGTTGATGGGCATAAATTGTGGTACTCAGGTAGCGTGAGGGGTAAGAACAGGGTATGTATATTGGTGGATGGAGAACTCGGGATCGAGTGGTTGAGGTTAGGAGGGAGAACGACAGGCTGATGACTATTAATATAGTTGTTGGAGGGTTTATGTTGAACGTTATTAGTGCCTACGCCCCTCAAGTAGGATCGGGGCGAAGAGGTCAAAAGGCATTTCTGGGATGAGCTGGATGAGGTTGTGGTATCCCGGTTAACGAGAAGTTGTTTATAGAAGGGGACTTCAATGGCCACATCGGGTTGACTTCCGAAGGTTATGATGATGTGCATGACGGCTTCGATTTTGGGGTTAGAAACGGAGGTGGTACTTCGCTTTTGGATTTTGCAAAGGTTTTTGATTTGGTGATAACTAACTCGGGTTTTCAGAAGAAGGAAGAGCATTTGGTGACATTTCAGAGCACGGTGGCCCGGACCCAGATTGACTACCTACTCCTTAGGAAGTGTGATAGAGGTCTTTGCACGGATTGCAAGGTTATTCCAAATAAGAATCTCTCAATACAACATAGGCTCTTGGTGATAGATTTGGAGATCAGGAGGAAGAAGAGGGTTGTGTTCGGTCTACCCTAGATCAAGTGGGGAGCCTTGACTAAGGACACAGCTCGGGCGCTAGCGGAGAAGCTGGAGACTATGGGGGCATGGAGGAGTAGTGGGGACGCGATTGGTAGTGTGGACTTTGACAGCAAACTGCATTAGGGAAGCTGCTAGAGTGATGCTAGAAGTCTCGAGAGGTTACTCTGGAGGTCACAAAAGGGGATTTGTGATGGAATGGAGAGGTCTAATGTAAGATTGAATCCAAGAAAGCGACGTACTTGAAATTGGTGGAGAGGAAGGAAGAACAGGACGAATAGGGAGTTGTATAACAGGGCCAAGAAAGAGGCGAAGTTAGCGATTACAGCGGCTAAAACAGCAGCATTTGGACGTTTATATGGAGAACTTAGTGACAAGGGAGGAGATGAGAAGCAGTACAGGCTAGCAAAGGTGAGAGAAAGGAAGGCCCGTGACCTGAATCAGGAGAAGTGCATCAAAGATGGGGATGACAGAGTATTGATGGATGATGCACATATTAGACGTATATGACAGACATACTTCCATAAACTGCTATATGAAGAAGGGCATAGTGGTATTATGTTGGATGATTTGGAGCACTTCGAGAGTCTTCGCGACTTTAGTTTTTGTAGGCATATCAAAATGGGGAAAATCGAGGGGGCTATGCATAAGAAGTGCAGGGGAAGAGCGACTAGGCCAAATGAAATTCCCGTAGAATTTTGGAAAAGCGTGGGTAGAGCTGGCTTGGAATGGTTCACTAGGTTGTTTAACACCATCTTTAGGACGAAGAAAACGCTTGAGGAATGGAGGTGGAGTACGATGGTTCCGCTGTATAAGAATAAGGGAGATATCCAAAATTGTAATAACTATAGGAGTATCAAGTTATTGAGCCAGACTATGAAAGTCTGGGAGAGTGTGGTGGAAGTGAGGGTGAGGAAGAGAGTGTCTGTTTTCAAAAACCAGTTCAGATTCATGTCGGGACATTCGACTATGGAAATCATTCACCTTATAAGGAGGTTGGTAGAGTAGTATAGGGAGAGGAAGAGAGACTTACATATGATGTTCATTGATCTAGAGAAAGCATATGACAAAGTTCCGAGAGAGATTATATGGAGTTGTTTGGAGGCTAGGGGTTAACCGATGGCTTACACTAGGGTGATTAAGGACATTTATTATGGAGCCAAGACACGAGTGAGGACCCTGGGAGGGGGAGGGGGGGTGCGGACCACTTTCCAGTTGTGGTAGGGTTGCACCAGGGGTCGACTCTTAGCCCGTTCTTATTTGCCTTGGTGTTGGACACACTAACGCATCACATTCAAGAGGAGGTGTCGTGGTGTATGTTATTTGCGGATGATATTGTTCTGATTGACGAGACGCGAGCCAGAGTTAATGCGAGACTTGAAGGTTGGAGGCAGACCTTGGAGTATAAAGGTTTCAAGTTGAGTAGGACCAAGACTGAGTACTTGGAGTGCAAGTTCAGTGACGAAACTGAGGGTGCAGACATCGACATGAGGCTTGATACACAAGTCATCTCTAAGAGAGCTAGTTTCAATTACCTTGGGTCTATTATCCAAGGAAATTGGGAGATTGTTGAAGATGTTACTCATCATATTGGAGCGGGGTGGATGAAATGGAGACTCGCATCCGATGTTTTATGTGATAAGAACGTGCCACCTAAACTTAAGGGTAAGTTTTATAGAGTGGTTGTTAGACCTACCATGTTGTACGGAGCATAGTGGTGGCCAGTCAAGAACTCTCATGTATAGAAGATGAAATTAGAAGAAATGAGGATGTTGAGATGGATGTGCAGACATACCAGGATTTATAAGATTAGAAATGAAGATATTCGGGACAGGGTAAGAGTAGCCTCAGTGGAGGACAAGATGCGAGAAGCGAGGCTTAAGTAGTTTGGGCATGTAAAGGAGAGAAGCACAGATGCTCCAGTGAGGAGGTGGAGAGGTTGGCCTCGGGTGGTCTGAAGAGGGATAGAGATAGGCCAAAGAAGCATTGGGAAAAGATAATTAGGCAGGACTTTGCGTTGCTTCAGCTCACTAAGAACATAACCCTTGATAAGAAGGTGTGGAGGTCAAGGATTAGGGTAGAAGGTTAGTAAGTAGTTGAGTGTGTGTCTTCCCCCATACCAGTAGTAGTAGTAGTCAGCCTTGTATTAGGTTATTGACAGTCTTGGTTACTTCATATTCTTATTCTATTCTTGTTGATACTGCTTGTTTTCTTATTATCTTATTATTATTACTGCTTGTTTTCTTATTATTTTGTTTTAGTATTGCTTGTTGTTACTGTTTATTTTTCTTTCCTTGAGCCGAGGGTCTAAACGGAAACAGCCTCTCTACCCTCAAGGTAGGGGTAAGGTCTGTGTACATACTACCCTCCCCAAATCCCACACGTGGAATTATATTGGGTTTTTGTTGTTATTGTTGTCTTTAATGAAACACTTCATAAGTTAGGTTCTATTGTTTTTGAGAAATGCAACTTTCCTGTTCTGCGGTCTCTACCTTTTTGTTTTTGGAAGTTTCTGAATCTTTTTTTATTTTTCATATTTTTAAAAAAATAAGCTGAACATAACGTTGTTAACTAGAAGCTTTAACTCGAAATATAACTTTCTGCAATAGTTGGAAGCAATTCCAGCTCCTTTAGAGTACAGCCTATGATATACTAGATATTTGAATATGCAATTTGTTTAGTCTCAATATACGACATTGTTGAACAAGCAAAGACACCAGAAAACATATAACTTAACTCACCTACAAGCAAAAGTGTGTATACCATTGTGAGCTAGATACTCCCCATATGTCATGTCAATCTCCAGAGGAGAAACAAGGTATCGGCTTGGAAGCTTCAACTCGCCATCATATTGAAGCATGCCAGCATAACGGATATTAGGGAATCATACATGATTAAATTTATCCAAGTCCTCATATTCAAGAACCTTAGCTAGCATGACCATATGATCTGCTCTGAAGGTAATGTCATAACAGCGTCTCCATCCACAATAGGCCCAACAGGCTTTCCACTCTCATCAACAATAACAGATGGAGGTAAGTATTGATCATTGGCATTAGGTTCCTGCCTCAATTTCTTGACTGCTTCAACAGGATTTCTGAACTTGTGTGGAGCCTTACTAAGCACTTGTGCATCCAGCCTCTCTTTACGATGTCCCAATCATTCTGCAAAAGGAATAGTCATAAGTATCACTGCATGTGATACTACTGAAAGAATGAGCTGAGACGGCTAATGAATAATTTGTGGAAATATGTAAAAGAGGAGGAGCCTTGGCGTAACTGGTAAAGTTGCTACCATGTGACCAGGAGGTCACGGGTTCAAGCCATGGAAACAGCCTCTTGTAGAAATACAGGATAAGGCTACGTATAATAGACTCTCATGGTCCGGCTTTTTCTCGGATCCCGCGCATGCAGGAGCTTAGTGCACTAGGCTGCCTTTTTTTTTTTATGTGAAAGATGCAGAAGACAAAAACACACCATTACACATGGGGGGAGGGGGGGGTTAACATGCTTCTTGGGGAAATGGCTAGAAAGTAAAGCTAAAGATAGTGAGAATATACTTTTAAAAGGATGCGGAAGAAGCAAAACAATGTTAAAGAGGGGGAAGGAGGATATTTCTCTACGCATAAATTGTTAAACAAGAATATACTTTCAAAAAGGCGGCAATAGTGATAACTTAACGGATTGTCTTGTCCACATGAAGACTTACAAACCAAATGCTATTTGATGTAGATGGAGAAATCAATAAGAATAATTTAAGAACTAAAATATTACCTCGTCTCGATCCATGGTAACATACATACGACCACCACCAGATGCAACCTGGGCATCAATACCTTGTTCACGTAATTTAGCAAGATCCTTCTCAAGGGTCTCCATAAAACCCACACTACTATCATCAAGAACATCACGTCCATCAGTGAGGGCATGAACACGGATTCTTCTGGCACCATGCTCAGCAGAACCTTTCAGCAACAATTGCAACCAAAAGTAAGATCACTCTTACTATCCCCTTGAGGCATTAGCGGTTGCAATCAATACACTGAATGTAACAGAAATGACGTGGTAAATTTCTAAAGAAACCAACACCATTATATATGCAGTATCTCTAATTACTTAAAACTGACAAACACACCTGTATTTGGTCAAGCCTGGAATGTACACCTCCATCACATAAGAGCCCAATGAGGTGCAGAGTTCCACTTCTGAAACTTTCTTTTATATATTTAAAACCTTCTCCATCATAGTTTTTCCTAAGGCAAGGGCTAGGTCTACCAGCTTTGCTCTATTACAACATACATAGGAGAGAAAAGTTCAGTAACAATCTCCATACCAAGCACATACCAAGCAAGACCTCCTGCC
>MCJB01015374.1:55272-65922 GCA_002018475.1 Nicotiana obtusifolia | reverse complement strand
TCCCCCACTCCAACCCCCCTTTCACTGGCATTTCATATGATAAACAAACATAGAGAGCTAAACGGCCAATAATGAAGCCATTCATCTCGAATGGCAGGACAAGAAACAGTTTAATAATGGGCAACACTAGCCACATTATGACCGACTTCACTGGAATAACTGGAAATGCATTATGTTTCTCCTCTTATGGTGGTGATGGCAGTGCAAAGAGAGAAAAGAAATCTCACCCTTGAGCGAAGATCCTTCCAGCACCAAGAGCATTATGACCGACTTCACTGCTGCCCATGTCATCTTCTGTGGGCAGTCCCACAGCATTTCCATGGGCCTTTATCAATCTCCATTTCTCCGGACACCCTATATAAATCAATAAACCAACATTTGATGAGCAAAGAAACAAAGGGAAATCAATTAATCAATCAAGAGTGGACCAAATGCATTCGTTATGGGTTCGTCCCAGCAGAGTAGCTTTATGGTAGGCTATATGAACCCTGTGTTGGGGATAAACCACCTACAGAAATAATATTCACAGTAATAAAGGTGAAATAATAACGTAGCACCGAGATACGTTAATTAACAAGAATAAAAGAGTGACAACGATACCAAGAATTTTACGTGAAAAACCCTTTTGAATAAGGAAAAAAAACCACGGCCTCGAGATGAGCAACTGATATCGCTATAGCAAGGAATTTTATACTTGTAGATCCGAGTAAAATACTCCAAAAACTACTACAACACTCAGAAGAAATAACCCTCTTTTAATATTCCCACCTTACTACAATATTGCTCACTCTTTATTTTTCTCACAAATAGTTTTCTTATACCTTATCTGTCAAACCTCACTCTTTCTTTCTCTCTTTTTTGGTGTGTAGAAATGAGAGCTGAAGCTCTCCTTTTATAGCCGAAGCCTCATTCTCTAAAGCCTATTATATTTGACAATTTGCACACACTTTTCCTTCTTTTTCTTCAATATTGATAATTCAACAAAGTTGACTACCAAACCAAAGTAATTTTCCTTAAGCACATGCCTATTACTTTGGCTTTCGAATGAGATAGACCCCATCAATATTCCACTCTAATCTTATTCATCTAGAGAAGGTAGCATTGTCTTCTAGTTTGAGTGCATACCGACAAGTGCTTTGTATAGCTCGAACTTGTCTCTTGGTACCACCTTGGTCAGCATATTTGCGGGATTCTCACTTGTAGAAATTTTCAAGACTTTTAGAGATTCATTCTCTATCATTTCATGAATCCAATGATATCTCGCGTCGATGTGTTTGGTCCTTGCATGGTACATGGAGTTCTTGCTAAGGTCTATTGCACTTTAACTGTCACAATAGACAACATACTCCTTCTGATGCAATCCACGCACTTGAAGGAACCGTTTCAACTATATCATCTCCTTGCCAGCTTCAGTAGCGGCAATATACTTCGCTTCAGTTGTAGAAAATGCGACACACTTCTGCAACCTCGACTGTCATGATATACCTCCCCCTGAAAATGTAAACAAATATCCATTAGTGAATTTTTTGTTATCAATGTCACCTGCCATATCAGCATCTGTATAGCCCTTCAAGATTGGATCAGATCCCCCAAAGCACAAACAATCTCCCATGGTCCCTCTCAGGTACCTGAGTATCCACTTGAGTGTTTCCCAGTGTTCTTTTCCAGGATTTTCAAGAAACCCACTAACAACACCAACTATGTGAGCAATATCAGGTCTCGTACATACCATTGAATATATTACACTTCCGATGGCAGAGGAATAAAGAACTTTGATCATGCTTTCCTTTTCCTCCATTGTTGTAGGACGCATCTTCTTGCTTAACTTTAGATGACTAGCAAGTGGTGTGCTGACTTGCTTAGCATTCTTCATATTGAAGAGTTCTGGTACACGTTAACTTATTTCTCCTGAGACAGCCACAACTTTTTGCTTGTTCGCTCTCGAATTATCTCCATACCCAGAATTTATTGTGCTGCGCCCAAGTCCTTCATATCAAATGACTTGGACAAATCTCCCTTCAACTTTGCGATCAGCCCCTTATTTTTTCGTGCAATTAACATGTCATCCACATACAACAACAAAATAGTAAAGTTGTTGTCAAAATTTTTTTTTAAGTATACACATGGATCAGAATGTCTTTGTGTAAGTTTGACTTTTCATGAATGAATCAAACTTCTTGTACCACTGCATTGGTGCCTGCTTAAACCCATAAAGACTCTTATTCAGTTTGCACACCATGTGTTTCCTTTCAGCAACTTCAAATATTTCTGGCTGCTCCATGTAGATCTCCTCTTCCAAATCTCCGTGAAGAAATGCAGTTTTCACGTCCAACTGCTCCACTTCAATATTTAGGCTAGTTGCTAAGCTCAAGATTGTTCGAATAGAAGTCATTTTGACAACAGGTGAGAAAATTTCGTCAAAATCAATACCTTTCTTCTGCTCGAAGCCTTTTACCCCAATCGAGCTTTGTATCTGACCAGCTTGTCATTTCCATCTTTCTTTAGTTTAAAGATCCATTTGCATTTGAGTGGTCTTTTACCCTTTTGAACTTCAACCAGCTTGT
The DNA here is from genome assembly GCA_002018475.1 of Nicotiana obtusifolia. Taxonomy (NCBI): domain Eukaryota; kingdom Viridiplantae; phylum Streptophyta; class Magnoliopsida; order Solanales; family Solanaceae; genus Nicotiana; species Nicotiana obtusifolia. The sequence goes on along the minus strand of MCJB01015374.1, from coordinate 63,358 downwards.
ACGTGCCATTTTTCTATACAGATTCCATCTTTTTATTCATGGCTTTCATTCACTGGTTCTTTTCTAGATGGGACGACACCTCCTTAAGACTTTCTTGCTCCCCTCCATCACTGATGAGGGCATACTCTGTGGAAGGCTACCTATATGACTCTACCCTTGGCCTCTCTGATCTCCTCAGAGGTTGAGGTTATTCTTCTTCCTGAGTGGGGTGCTCCACTTGCTCGACACCATCATCAAGTTGCTCCCCCTGCTCAATAACCTCACAAAGTTGCTCCCCTTGCTCGGCAACCTCGTCGGTCCTACTTTCTACACTTGTGGGATTGTTAGAAGTAGAAGGAATAGTAACAAGGTTAGGAATTATACCATTCTTGGCCTTCTCTAGCATATCATCAGCAGTTCCATCTTCACTTTCTCGAAAGACTACATCTTTGCTTCTGATGACCTTCTTCTTCACAGGATCCCACAATCTGTATCCGCACTATTCATCTCCATATCCGATGAATATGCAAGGAACAGATTTATCATCCAGCTTTGTTCTCTGCTCTTTTGGTACATGTGCAAAAGCTCTGCAATCGAACACCTTCAGATGCGAGTATGATACCTCCTTGTTGGTCGAAACTCTCTCTGGGATGTCAAAGGCCAACATAACTGATGGACTCCTATTGATCAGATAATAGGCTGTCTGAACTGCTTCACCCCAGAATATTTTAGGCAGTTTAGCCATTCTGAGCATGCTTCTCACCTTCTCCACAATGATGCGGTTCTTCCTTTCGGCTATTCCTCTATTGTGGGGTTTCAGGAACTGTCTTTTCATGTCTGATCCCATGGCTCAAAAAGTACTCTTCAAATTCCCTTGAAGTGTACTCACCTCCATTGTCACATTGGAGACGCTTTAGCTTTTTCCCTGTCTCTCTTTCCACCAAAGCATGAAACTTCTAGAAAACTTGAAACACATGATCTTTGGTTTTCAAAATATAAACCCATAATTTTCGTGAAGCATCATCAATAAAAGTAACAAAATATTTGTTACCGCCCATCGATTCAATTTCTATTGGACCACAAACATCAGAATATACCAAATCAAGTATATTCAATTTTCTTTCAGACGATGTTTGAAATGAAACTCTATGCTGCTTACCAAATAAACAGTAGTCACAAGATTTTACCATTGTACCTTTGGCATAAGAAATGAGTGATTTTCTGGCAAGAATATGCAATCCCTTCTTGCTCATATGACCCATCCTTTTGTGCCACAAATCTACAGAAATCTCATCTTGTGCCGTGTTCAATTCACCTTGGCATATTTCTGCATTTGTCCTGTACAACGTGTCACAAGCAACTTCCTTTGCAATCACCAATGATCCCTTGGTGAGTCTCCACTTTTGATTTGCAATATAGTTCTTGTATCCATCTCAGTCTAACGCAATTTTCGAGATCAAGTTCATTCGCAAATCAGGTACATGTCGCATGTCTTTTAGAACCAATGTGCATCCGACATTTGTCTTGATACAAATGTCACCAATCCCCGCAATCTATGAAAAAAAGTAACTTGTGTTACCCATTCTCATAATGCCAAATCACCTGCTACATATCTGTAAAAAAGATCTCTCACCGGTGTGGCATGATAAGATGTTGTTGTATCAACCACCCATTCCGACTCTGGACCTGATAAGTCCATGCATTCCTCTTCCTCGTTTATAAAGAGGACAACATTATCATTGTTTTGCACCATAGTGGTTGTGTTGTCATCATTCTTCTGGCCACTAGTGTTACCTTTGCCCTTCCTTGGATTTGGGCAATCTCTTTTGAAGTGACCTGGTTGATCACAATTGTAGCAATTTCTGGCTCTTGATTTGGATCGGTTCTTAGACTTCCCACGAGCTCCGGATCTACCATAGTTGCTCGAACTCCTTTGATAACTCCTGCCTCTACCTTCTGTGATGAGAGTCTGTCCTTGATTTTCAAGCTTCTTTCTCATCTTCTCATTAAGTACAAGAGCCGATGTGACATCTTTCAACTCAATGGTAGTTTTAACGTGCAGGATGGTTGTTGCAAGATTATCGTACGAAGATGGCAACGAGTTCAACAGCAAGATGACTTTATCTTCTTCCTCAATTTTCACTCCGAGATTGGCAAGATGTGTGATTAGTCCGTTAAACACATTTAAATGTGACAAAAAATTCGTACCTTCACCCATGTGTAGGGCGTATTCAGGTACAATTTATTTGTCAGCGTTTTGGACATGTATAGACTTTCCAACCTTGTCCAAATACCATGTGTGGTGTCTTCATCAATGACGTTATTTACCACATCATCTGATAAGTGCAACATGATTGCACTAGTAGCCCTTTCATCTAAGTCAGCTCAATCCTCTGCTTTCATCAGCATCTAGTACCTTGTGTAATCCTTGTTGAATGAGCAGATCCTTCATCCTTCTTTGCTATGTTGAGAAACCGCTATCTCCGTTGAATTTTGCTACTTCGTACTTTACTCTGGACATTTTTGTTTTCCACCGAGTATAGTACTACCGACATCGAATAGTATTTCTCTGAACAAGCAAAACATGTGCTCTGATACCAGTAATGAAAGCGGAATAATAACGTAGCACCGAGACACAGTAATTAACAAGAATAAAAGAGTGACAACGACACCAAAATTTTTACGCGGAAAAACCCTTTTGAATTAAGGGAAAAAACCACGACCCTAAGACGAGCAACTGATATCACTATAGCAAGGAATTTTACACTTTGTAGATCCGAGTAAAATACTCCAAAGACCACTACAACACTTAAAAGAAACAACCCCTTTTGATATTCCCACCTCACTACAATATCGCTCACTCTTTATTTTTCTCACAGATTATTTTCTTATACCTTGTCTGTGAAACCTCACTCTTTCTTTCTCTCTTTGTTGGTGTGTAGAAAAGAGAGCTAAAGCTCTCCTTTTATAGCCGCAGTCTCGCTCTCTAAAGCCTACTATATTTGACAATTTGCATATACTTTTTCTTCTTTTTCTTCGGTGTTGACAATTCAACGAAGTTGACTACCAAACCAAAGAAATTCAATAAAGTTAGCTACCAAACCAAAAAAAAATTCCTTAGGCACATGTCTATTACTTTGACTTTTGAATGAGATTTGGACCAATCACCCTCTGCATCAATTCTGCTTTGTACAGTCCCATTTTTCATAACAGTGACAAATAATTTAAAGTTTAGTGCAAACTAGAATCCTCAAAAACTAGAGGTTCACTAATTGTTGCATTTATCTCAAAATGTGAAACAAGTTTCTAACCATATAAAAAAGATCGGTAAATACAGACCTGATGCAAGAAAAATTCAACTCAAGCAGTGCCAAAATAGTTTGGATCATATATATACACATATATATATATTACATATCATCCTTGCGCGCAAGTGTCATGTTAATTTTCTCTGTTCAATTTCTCCGAAGGACTATTCATATGAGATTGGGACTAGATTAATAAAAATATGAAAAAAAGAGCAAAAGAAGATGTAATGACCTGTTTGAGGGAGTCCATGGTGGGAGTTTGAGCGACGTGGATACCGTTGAATTCATTGGGATTAGCCTCACCCCAACCGTCCAAAATTTTCACTGCAACTGTTTTTCCCTTTGGAAGCTTAGGATGCTGCTTCAATTTAAATGCATTTTCAGAGCTACCATTTCAGAAATTCCTGATTTTCTTCAACAAAACTATAAAGTTGGTAAATTGAACAATAGTGTCAGATGAGATCTGCAAGTGCAAAAACATGGATAATGACTTTTACGTGTCTGTACAGGCCGAATAAGTGGAAGGCTACATGCAGGAAACCGAAAAAAGGTTAAATCTTTCAATATCTAACTATACGTATATCTATACGATACTATATTAATACCACGAATGTCTGATGTATAGTGTAAAGTATATATATTTCTATGTATATCACCTCATATTTGGTTTTTGTTTTGTGAAATTGGGATGTTAATTTGCTACGATTCATGTTAATTTACAGTGTTTTTATTTGTAGGAATGAGTCGGGTGCAATTGAGGGCGAAACGAGTAAGAATTAAGCCAAACCGGAACAAAAACGGATAAGAGGGAAATTAGGCGCCACCTGTGGCGCTGAAGGCAGAAGACTCAAAAAAACTCACTGGACACAGCGCCCTAGTGGGCGCCTGGCGCTACCCAGGGCGCCGATGACGCGGACCTCGCCTATTTTGCCTAGGACTCTGCTATTTTCGTCCCTACCCCTTCCCAACACCTATATAAACAAGTCTAAGCCTATGTGGATGGGAGAGACGTGATTTTGGGAGCAAAAACACAACACCGGAATCAAGCGGAAGCATCGATTCTCAGTTTCTTCATCTTTTCTAGTATTTGTACAATTTATTCAAGAACTTATATTTTTGTTTAATTAGATCATGAGCGGCTAATCACCCCTTGTTCTGGGGTTGTGATTAGCCATGAATATTGTTGTTTGATATTAACTATACCTTGATTATAATTCACTAATATATGGTTGTTTCTTCAATTCTATGTTTAATTGCTTAATTGTTTGGCCAGCAGTTAGGTTCTATCAACTATCTATGCTATGTTTGGGAAAACCATGTTTAGATTAGAGAAAAATTGAAGAGGGCATGTTCTTAACCTCTAAGGAGGCGGATTCGTAGTTAGGATAGGAATATACTTAATCATCATGCTTAATTAAATATAGTAATTTTATTGCGTTCTTAATAGGTTGATTCCATAGGAATATATGCGTTGATCTATTGAGAATAGGCGAGTAGTACTTCGGAAGAAGGCTATGAGAATACTTATAGATTAATTAGCAACCATGAGTGAATTATATGAAAGTGAAAGTTAATTAGAACACAATAAGATTGGTGAATTAATCACAACCCTGGAATGTTTGTCTCTATTGGTTAAACAACAATTAATTAGTTATTCGATAATTTAGTATAACTTAGAACTGTAATTTAGCATACTCAAATTATTAAACTTGAATTTTGCTTGATTAAATAGCAATATTAGTGTGTTAGTAAGTAGTTGATTTAAGTCCCTATGGGTACAATATCTGGACTCAAAATCCTATATTACTTGTCGACCACGTATACTTGCGTGTGCGTTAGGGGGCAATAAGCTTTTGGCGCCGTTGCCGGGGACTTAAAAATCTGCTACTTTACCGACTTAAGCTTATATTTGTTATTTGTTCAAGTTTTACTTATCGGCTTACGTGTTTGTGTTGACACAGGATCTTCTCTTGAATGCGGAGGAGCAGAAGTGCAAACAATCTTCTTTCTTTCGATCCGGAAATTGAACGAACATTACACAGAGTAAGGAGAGAGGTAGAAGCTAGAACTAGAATTGAAAGAGAGTTGGACATAGTAGTTCAACCACAGCCAATAGAGATGGCGGGTAATGCCGAACGGGCGGTGATAGAAGCTGCAAGGCCCAATCTTGCTAACATGACTCAGGCAATTGTGAAACCTGAGATCATGGGGCACTTTGAACTTAAACAATATATGATACAGCTGATTCAATCTAGAGGGCAGTATGTGGGACTGTCTCATGAAGATCCGCAGAGACATATTCAAAATTTCTTGGAAATCACGGATACCTACAATTATCCAAACGTTTCCAAGGATTATGTGAGGTTGACACTGTTCCCCTTTTCACTGTTGGGGGAAGCAAAGGAATGGCTGCAAAAAGAGCTTGCAAATTCAATCTATACGTGGGACGATCTAGCCAGGAAATTCCTAATCAAATTCTTTCCCACCAAAAAGACAAAGTCATTGAGAAGCCAAATTCTGGTGTTCGAACAACATGATGGAGAAACTCTTCGTCAAGAATGGGAAAGATACAAGAAGCTGCTTAGAGATTGTCCACATCATTGCCAGACGGATGAGATTTTGGGACACACTTTGTTGACGGGTTAGATGAGGCTTCAAAAATGAATCTCGACTCAGCTTGTGGGGGCAGTTGCATGGCAAAACCATATAGCGAAATCAACTCCTGCTGAACAACTTCACGGCTAATGATCATAATTGACAAGGGGATGGTGATTCACGCAGAGCAATTAAACCGAAGGGAGCTGGGTTGATCGAACTGGATGACTTCGCAGGTATGAGAGCAGAGATGGCAAAACTGGCTAACCAAATGAACAGAATGACGATGCAACAAGTACAACCGAGGCAACAGGTACAACAGATATCTTTGTGCTGTGAAATGTGTGGTGACAACCATACGAGTGACATGTGCCCCACAAATCCGGAATCTATATATTATGTGGGACAGCAAAGCAGGGGGTCAATAAATCAAAATACACAATATGGGAACACCTATAATCCGAATTGGAGGAATCATCCCAACTTCTCATGGGGTGGAAATCAACAGAATCAGAATCATATTAGACCGCAAGGAAATTTTAATCAACCGCAAAGGCAACCTCAACAGGTAGAAGATAATACAAATGATTTGTTGAAGTAGCTGGTGCAAGACAATAAACAGTTCATGATAGAATACCAAACCCTCACCACAACAGTGAGGAATCTGGAGTGTCAACTGGGACAGCTTGTCGGGGCTCAAAATACTAGACCAGCTAGAGCTCTACCTAGTGACACTGAAGCGAATCCTAGGGCGGCCCTTAATGCTGTATCGTTGAGGAACGGGAGACAACTGGAAGAAGTTGAATCTAAAAAGAAGAAAAAGGTGACTTTTAATGAGAAGCCAACCACCATAGAGTCAACAGCAGAAAAAGCCAAAGAACCAGAGAAGCCGGCTGGAGAGGTAGTGGCGGCACAACCCCCACAATTGGTTGCAAGGCCACCACCTCCATTCCCTCAAAGATTGCAAAAACTAAGGGATACTTATGCATATAAAAAGTTCCTTGATATCTTGAAGCAGGTACAAATTAACATTCCGTTGGCTGATATATTACAAGAAGTGCCTAAATAAGCAAAGTACATCAAGGATATTGTGGCAAATAAAAGGAGGCTAACCGAGTTTGAGACTGTGGCACTCACTGAGGAGTGCAGTTCCAGAATTCAAGGTAAGCTGGCTCAGAAATTGAAGGGTCCAGGTAGCTTCACCATCCAAATCTCTATCGGGAAACATGTTGTTGGACGAGCTCTATGTGATCTTGGAGCAAGCATAAACTTGATGCCGCTATCATTGTTCAAACAGTTGGGGTTGGGTGATCCACACCCAACAACAGTCACCTTACAGTTAGCTAATCGTTCCCTTGCTCGGCATGAGGGAGTGATTGAAGATGTGCTGGTCCAAGTGGGGTCGTTCATATTTCCTGCTGACTTTATCATCCTGGATTACGAGCCTGATCAGGAAGTCCCATTTATTTTGGGGCGTCCATTCTTAGCCACAGGCCGACGATTATTGATGTTTGCAAAGGGAAAATGACAATAAGAGTGGGTGACCAAGAAGAGGTATTCAAAGTTTATAAAGCGCTCAAGTTGCCAGCCCACTATGAAGAATTATCGATGATCTCTGTGGTGGAGAGTAATTTTACGTCGTTAGCGCCCCATATGAGCCCTGAAGTTCCTGTTGAACGAGTATTGATAGGGGAGGTGGAAAATAGTAAAGATGGAACGATGGAAGAAATTAAGCAAGTACTGAATAATTCCTACAATTATGTCCAAAGGTTCAGAAAAGTAGTAAAGTTGGAAAGGCCTGTCACTCTAACCCTTCTCAGGCTATCTGTTGAGGAAGCTCAAAGGTTATAAATCAAGCCAGATTGATAGCGAGAATCTGAGTCGTGCCGCGACGTAAAATCAGGCGCTTGTTGGGAGGCAACCCAATTTTTATCGCTTTCCTAGTTTAACTTCTTAATTTATTCTTTTACATTAGATAGAGTATTGGACTTGATGTATAGGGATAGAAATATTGGACATAATGGTGTAGGATGTGTAAATTGTTATATAAGGTTTGGGGGATTGGGATGTTTCTTCAAAAAAAAAAAAATAAATAAATAAATTTCGGGAAACAGCGCCCAGGCCAGCGCCCGGTGCTGCAGGCAGAAAATTCAAGACCCCCAGCGCTACCAAGGGCGCGAGGCGCCTGTTGGGGGGGGGGGGGG